>PISW01004121.1:0-178181 GCA_004023785.1 Mungos mungo | reverse complement strand
ACACACACACACACACACACACACACACACACACACACACACAGCAGTTTATCACCAGAGAACTCCGAGCTAAATATCGCCAAGTTGTAAGCTGAATAGAGACGCTTTCACAATAATGACCAATGTGTTATATCGAGTGAGGTCAACGGAGAAGACTGAAATGCAAGCTTGTTGAATTCTCAGCCTCCATTTACACCCCGGGCTGACTATGGCTTTGCAAACGTGCCCGAACTTGTTCGATATTTCAATTCATTAAATATCCCTAAAAAAGTACCTTTCTTTACATGATGTACCCAGAACACTCAAACTCAGAAAGCAGAATGTTGGTCTGCCAGGGGCTTAGTAGAGAAGGAAATGGAGTCAGTATTTAGCGGGCACAGAGTCTCTTTCGGAAGACGAAAAAGCTGTGGGGATGGACAGAGGTGATGTCTGCACAGCAGCGTGGCCGTACCTAACGACACTGGGGTGTATGCTAAAGGCAGTTAAATGGTGCATTTTCTGTTAGTCTGTTTTACCACAGTACGAAGAGGACTCTAACTAGATACCCATTTTGAAGGATGATATTAAAGGGTCCATCCAACGGAGAGAAACATAAAGGGAAAGAACCACACGAGCATTGATTTAAAATTAATGCAATAAAAGCTACTAAGTTCTATGAGCTCACTTGCACTTGGAAAGCCTGTTGGGGTTGCGCTGCTCAGGTGGCCCCTCTGTCCCCCGGTCTGCAGCTCCGGCACAACTCTGAACGTCTTCCTTACCCAACTTGACCCCACCTCCAGGCACACATTCAGGGCAAGAACAGACCAAAGGAGCAGTTTGAGAGGAGAAGCAGCAGCCACAGCCATCTCTAGCCCCAGGGTCCTTGAGAAGACAAATCCTTTACTCAACGGAAACCAGAAGTCTCTGAAACACGCATTTGACGTTTGGCTTTGCTTTGTCAGAAGGAATAAGACAAGTCAATGCTTTCGATGCAGAAAGGTACATTCTCTAGGAAACTGGTTTTCTTAAGTGAGAAGAGGAGGAAGGTCTCCCGGATCCAACAGGGAGCCACCATGCCGGCTCCTGGGTCTGAGCCCTACACTGTCCACTTCCTGGGGTTAAAGCCCAGAACATGCTGAGGAAGGACCAGGTGGGGGTTACCCAGGATCCCTGCGGTTTTTAAAAATTTTTCAGTTTTCTGCTAGCTTTTCACATCCTATTTCTAATCAAGCTATGTAGTTTTTATTTTATGCAATTATTTCCTCCCAGTTTTTAAAATGTTTATTTATATTTGACAGAGAAATACAGAGTGTGAGTGGAGGAGGGAGAGAGAGAGGAGACAGAATCCAGAGCAGGCTCCAGGCTCTGAGCTGTCAGCACAGAAGCAAACTTTGCATTGGACTCCACCTCAGAAGGAAGTGTGTCCCACACGGTCCCACAGTGTCCTCGAGAGAGTGACAGCCAGCCAGGTGGCCTGTCGCTATGTCACACACGGCACAGACGCAGACACACACACCAGCATGTCTTCTCAAGACCTTGCAGGGGTGTATACATCCCCTCGGGAGGGAAGGGCTCTGCCCAGGACCCTCTTCCACTTCCCTGTGAGTGTCCCGGGGGTGGGTCACGCTCCTTTCAGCTCTGGCCTAAGGTCCCCCAGCTGACTGCTGGACACACAGACCAGGCTGTTGAGCAGACACACAAATACAGACACAGCCTTGCAGAGCAGGCTTCCTGAAACTCTCTCCGCCCCAGGACCTGGGGTCTCCCCTGGGGTCGGTGGGGTCGGCCTCGTAGCCCCCAACTCCACACCTTTCTCCAGGGTTCCTCCTCCAAGTCCAACGTCAAATGGATACCAAAGACCCTTCCTTTTAAACACACACACTCTCAGGCCACTAGCAGATTGAAAGCCTATTTTTCTTGTTTGACACTCGAGGCTTCCTAGCGCTGCACTCCCGGCCCCACTGCGTCCTTGGCTCTGACCTCCCTCTCTGCTCCTAGCTCCCCAGGCCGCTGCTCTCTCCCTGGATGGTGCCCTCCACTGCCAGCCCTGCACCCGCCTGGCAGGTTTCTTCTCCTCCCTTTAACTGAGGCCTGAAGGCCCCTCCTCCTCTGGAGTCCTTCGGCCAGCGGCTCCTGGGCTCGAGTGGCCGTCAGAACCCTCTGGGACTCCCTCTCTCTCTCTCTCTCTCTCTCTCTCACACACACACACACACACACACACACACACACAATGCCGCGCCCACCTCCAGAGTTCCTGGTTCAGCTGGTCTGGGGTGAGGGCTGAGGACTACATTTCCAGCCACAGCGCAGGGGGTGCTACTGCTCCTTCAGGGACCACACTTTGAGAACCACCGCTCTAGGCAAAATCAGAAGCAGGACCTTTGTGTCTAGGGCTACAGGGGTGTGAGAGAGTAAAAGGCGAGATGTAACAGTGCCAGTTGAATCGTGCCAAAGCACTAAAAAACAAGAAAGGTTTCTAACATTTCACAAGGGCCTTGTAGCACAAAAAAGAAAATTAAGACTCCATGACACTTAGTGATATTAATGCAAAAAAGGAAAATGAGTCGACAGAACA
This sequence comes from Mungos mungo, assembly GCA_004023785.1. Lineage (NCBI taxonomy): Eukaryota > Metazoa > Chordata > Mammalia > Carnivora > Herpestidae > Mungos > Mungos mungo. Next base: position 175,627 of record PISW01004121.1, on the reverse strand, counting down.
GAATTACGTAGCACACTGAAAAAAAAAAGAAACTACATTACCAGACGTTGTTTCATAGTAGGGATGTCAAGATGGTTCAATATTAGGAAAATCAGGTTTTATTTTTAATTTTTTAAACTGTTTTGAAATTATTTCTATTAGAGAGAAATAGAAAGACAGAGGGAGACAGAGTGTGAGTGGAGGAGGGGGAGAGAGAGAGGGAGACACAGAATCCGAAGCAGCTCCAGGCTCCGAGCTGTCAGCACAGAACCCTCAGTGGGGTCAGATGTTCAACCGACTCAGCCACCCAGGCGCCCCTTCAATTTTTTAATTTTAACAATTAAGAACAAATATAAACTGCCCCATATATGTAATAATGTTCAAGATGTGACAAATTGAACCTCCATTTTGAAAAAAATGCTAATAAAATACTGGGGCGCCTGGGTGGCTCAGTCAGTTGGGCGTCCGACTTCGGCTCAGGTCACGATCTCACAGTTTGTGGGTTCGAGCCCCACGTCGAGCTCTGTGCTGACAGCTCAGAGCCCGGAACTTGTCTTTGGATTTGTCTCCCTCTGTCTCTGACCCTCCCCTGCTCATACTCTCTCTTTCTCTCTCTCTCAAAAATAAATAAAACATTTTAAAAAATTAAAAAGTAGGCAGCAGGTGAATATTTATTCCCATCAATATTTTGCATATTTGTATGAGTTTCTGTGTATATCTATATCTATGTTTCTAGATATAGACGGATAGAGATATCTGTATGTTTATTCACACGGAGAAGCCAACATTATGGGAAACAGTGGAAAATTTTCCATTAGGGGTTGGAATAAAAAAAGAACGGACTATTTTGGAGACACAGGTTCCTAGGATTAGCCAAGAAGAAGGGTATGCACTCATCAGGGGGCAACTTCAGGGGGTAAGTTATGTACCTAGAGGACTGACAGGGGAGGGGGCGGTGACTGCGAGTCGGTGGGTAACCAGGAAAGATGCAGCGAGGGACCCAGGCTGGTGCGAGCATCCTGCCTCTGGTCCAGGAAAGCTCCTGTCTGTGATTCCCCCCGATATCTACTTAACCCGCCTTAAGTCCCCTCGCAGAGAGCACCAAGCTGACCTCTGGCCATCACAGTGCCTGCGGGCCATCTCCTGCTGCTCCTCCACGGTCCCTGCAAGGTTCACTGAAGCTCGTGCCCTGAGAGCCAGCTCTGCCCCAGGAAGCGGGCTCCCCGGGACTCCTGAGCACGAGGGGAGCCAGGGTGCCTCTGGTGGCTGCCTGGGGCTCCTGGCAGAGGCCTGGACAGTGGGCGAGCTGTACCATGTTAGGACAGACGTCCCGCAGACACACAAGAGCAGCCACTCCCTGGATGGGTTCTCGAAGTGTCATGTGCTTCAAGAACACCAGGGGGGATCGAAGAAGCTGAGTGCCAGCCTGTTGTCGCCCTAGGGCTTTGGGTCTGCGGGTCTGGACCTGCCCAGGAATCTGCACTGAACAAGTTCTCCACTGGAGGCTGCTGGCCCAGGGCCCCGTTATGCCCATGGCATCTCAGTCACTCTTCCACAAGACCTCCCCTGTGGTCGTCTTACACCGGTAGGGGGCCAGGTCTGAGGGGGATGTCAGACTCCTTACCGCTCCATAGAGCAGACCGTGCCTCCCTGCTCCAAACCAAGTGCCCACGAGCAAAAGCATCTCAGAGTGTGTGTGTCTCTCTGTGTCTGTTCTCTGCCCAGGACTAGGGGTCTTAGACTTAGGAACAATGCTTCAGAATACCCACCAAAACGTGGAGCCAAACTTTGTGATTACTATGGAATTTGGGGGGGTCTATGGAAGGGGTCGTTGTTATAGCTCATCAATGATGCGTGAGTGGACTGGCTCAGGGATCTGAATGGCCACATTAAAAATGGGCTGTTCACCCAATACCCAAGAGGGGCCTCTACAAAATGATGGAGACGAACAGCGTGGACCTGGGGGGAGGTCACCATTGAGTCGAGACAAGGGTGCACACAGGAAGGGCGGCACGTGGGAGAGACATGGATGGAAGGTAGTAAAATGTCCGCAGTGACCTTGGGTCAGAGAGCCAGCTGTCTTCTTTGCTTTCTGTTTACATTTGTAGCAAAAACGAATGACAACCGCCAGAAATTTGGGCCTTCATGGACACGGACATCTGTGTTGCTGACGTCAGAGACACTGGGCAGTGGGAGGTGGGGGCAGGAGGGCCCTGACCTCCTGGGGCGACCTCACCTGACCTATTGGTCCACAGCCTGTCCCCCCACCTCCCCTCCCTCTCCTGCCCATTCTCCCCTGGAAGGCTCAGCAGGGAAAGCCTAAAGGGGTGCCCGAGGCCAGGAGGAGACAGGCCAAGCAGAGAGCTGACATTCTGGTATCTCTTTGCTCCTTCTTACAACTGCTGATTGACACAGTGACACAGAAAAGCAAACCAGAAGGCAGGACCGGGGGCCCATAAAACACACACTTGTGCATACATGCACACACCCACACGCACCCTGAAAGCCCCTCCTCGGCAGAGGGCAGGAAGGCGGGCAGAATCCCAATCTGCATCCCTCCACACACGGGACCAGCCTTAGGTTAGGTTTAAGAAACTGTTTTTCCTAGTTAAGCCAGAGCTACAGAGAATCACATGAGATCAGGTCTTTCTTCTGCTCAAAGATCTGAAAATCTGTGTCCACAGGCTTGGCTAGGCACAGTCACACTTCCTCTCTCGACCCTGACTGTTTGCTTCATTTCTGCATGGCGCCTATCTGATCCTTCAGGATTTCCCCCCAACGCTCTCCCAAAGTCCTGCCTGCTGTTCTGGGGTCTTCTCATCACACCACGTTCACCGGTGAGCCCACCGTCAGTCACCTCACCTGCAGGAAACACGGCAAGACCTAACTGTCCCGCAAAATACATGAGCCTCATGTCTGTGTGTCTGTGTACAGTGTCTACGTCTTTTTTCTTTTTTTTTTAAATTTTTTTGCATGTTCTTTATTCATTTTTGAGAGACAGAGACAGTGGGACTAGGGGAGAGTCAGAGAGAGAGGGAGATATAGAATGTGAAGCAGACTCCAGGCTCTGAGCTAACTGTCAGCACAGAGCCCGATACGGGGCTCGGATCCACGAACCGTGAGATCATGACCTGAGCCGAAGCCGGACGCTTAACCGACTGAGCCACCCAGGCGCCCCTATGTCTTTTTTCAAAAGGCTTTCTTGGGTTCATAATCAGAGACTTTGGCTCACCTTAATTTCTCATTTGCATACTCAAGGTCTTGGGTAGTATGCTCCTTGGGTAAAGGCAGGTGTCACGGGCTGGTTCCCTGTTCAAGGACCGATGCCAAGATGCCAGGTGGAGGACAAAGGACACAGATCTCCCATACGAAAGAGACTTGGGAGTTCCACACAGGATAACAACTGGGGCATGAGCTGGGCAAACAGCGTCACAAGGTCAGGAGGCCCAGACTGCGCGTGGCCAAGGGTGCTGTGCGGCTCTATGATCCTGGGTGCCAGGACGGAGCCCGGACTGATGACCTGCATCAGCAGGGGGGAGGCAGGCTCCGCTCAGGAAGCTGAGAAATCAGAAGACATTTTACAGGATGCCTCTCTGCACCTTCTTTGAAATACTGCATCAAAGAAACTGAGCCGTCCGTTACCCAAACTGAAGCTCCAGGCTCTCCTCTCTGTTCATACCGTGGCCCCCAAGCTGCCCCAAAGTCCTGCCCTGTTGGCCTCTGTCACACCACAGCTGGAAAACGGTGGGCTGTGCTTGGACCCCTCAGCTGTAGCAGTTACAAGCACACACACCAGTGCACGCATGGATGCAAGGGCATGCCTGTGCACACACTTCTCCGAGGTTCTATGTGCCCTCACGCAGGCCCCCCCCACACACGTGTGTGTGTGCAAACACACATCTATTTTGCATGATGATAGCAGCATCATGCAAAATACGGAGGACTGTGTTCAACATCCCTGCCCGGGGGCCACATGGGTAACAAGATCATTCTGGAACTCCTCTTGCTGCAAGAGTTGAGTGACCGAAACTGTCCCGTTTCTTAGGCAGAACTGCAGTGTAACCAAAAAGTATAGGGATGGACATTTATTTGGCCGAAGTGTTACGAGCTTTACAGGTATTCTCTGATTTAATCCTTAAAGAAACCCTCGACGGTAGGTTGCATTGTTCTCCTCATTTTATCGATGGGCTCCCTAAGGATTCAAGGCTTCAGTAGCTAAGATCAAAGAGAAACAGACCAAGGTGGCGCTCCATTCAGGAGCAATGTTGGAAGAGTGGGAGGTGGGATGCAGACGCTTTCCCCCACTTCAGGACTTTCCCATTTCCATGCAGCTGACGTGCCCAGATCCAGGTATTCTGCATAGAATAACTTGCGAGTTTATATAAAATTATCCGTTCAATCCCGCTATGGCGGGATTCACCTCCACTTCTGCATCCTCCAAAGGAGAATCACACCTGATGTCTCGCCACTTTTTCACCACGATTAAATCAGATCATGAGTAAAGGAGCAAAGGAAAGGCAGGTTGAGGGGGCTGCTGGCGAGGCCACCGGGACTGTGTGCACCCCCCAGCCCGCAGGCTGCAATGGCTCACCATTCCAGGGACAATATAAAGCATGACAGGCCAGGCGCCTATTGGATGGCTCGGGGATGCCCAAACCCTAGACTATTAAAATTGAAAGGGCAAGGCTCAACCACACGTGAAATCTGTTTGCAGGAGGAAGGAATGTTCCAGCTCTTAATCTGACAATTATTTCCCCAGCCTGGATACACAAGAATCGGCATGCATGTGAATTTAAATATTTCTTTCTCTGAATGTTTTCAAATTTCTGAATATTCTGAGAAAATGAAAATATACATAGACAGTCATATGACCAACAGCATTTAGGGTTCCTGGGTTCTCTTTTTACAGCAGGTTGTAGATAATTGTGTTTCAGATGAGCTTCCTGTAGAAAGGGGTCTCCTCAACCATGTGTTTACTTATTTTTGAGAGAGAGAGACAGAGTATGAGTGGGGAAATGGTGAGAGGAAGAGGGAGACACAGAATCCGAAGCAGGCTCTAGGCTCCGAGCTGTCAGCACAGAGCCCCATGCAGGGCTCAAACTCACGAACCATGAGATCATGGCCTGAGCCGAAGTCGAACTGAGTCCCCCAGGCACCCTCGTATTTGAATGTTTATTAAGACTCAGGCATTAGTTCTCTGTCGGAAAGCACATCTGGGAAATCATTTCTCAATAGCACTTACAATCGCTCAACTACTTGTCAGAGAAAAAAATCACCTGGTACACAGGAATGCTAGAATCAAACTGGCTGATATTTTTAAATGATTTGTATTAACAGATAAGAGAGGAGGAGCAGAGCATTTTAAGGATAAAGGAAGAAAGGCAAAGAGAAGCAGTCTCTAAGCGCAGAGAGCCGGAAGCTAACTCCTGCCCAAGGAAGGTTTTGTGAGCAATGTGCTCAGGCTCTACCTGTAACTTTCTATGGAAACCGGATCTGTCTGGCTCTCAGGAAATCATTTTTAAATCTTTGTATTTTGCCCACGTATCTGGAAGGGGAGTACTTGGTCTGAAAAACTATGATTTTCTCAGACTATCTCCAAATTTTCACTACTACTAAGTATAGAATAAATTCCAGCTGTTGTCAAAAGCCCTCTCCTTCTTTTATAAGGAAAAAGAAACCGATCATTTAAGCAAAACTACAGGAAACCTAAGGAAAACTCGAAGAGATTCCACAAATGAACGCATGCAGTCTCTTGAGAAGCATGCATCATTTCTCTTTCGAGTGCTAGATACTCAGGGATGTGTAATGGATGAGCCCTGAACATCCTTGAAGTTGGAGGAGGGGCAAGTCCAGGAAACCGGAGCAGATGGATTCCCAGGAGCTGCTCAGGGTCTAAATGATTCCCAGGTGTGTGTAAGTGGCAGCTGTGCCTGGCATGGTCACCCTGAGCACGCAGCGTCCTAATGTACCCCGGAGCCCCAAGGGTGGTGGCCACGGTCATTTACAGATGGCCCTTTGACGTCCACATGCATCTATTCTGCTTAACAAGGAACTGGCCGGAATCTCTGATTTCCCTGACCACTGGGCTGTCCTAAATGGCAGAGGGGCGCACCGCCCCTCTTGGTAGTCAGGACCCATCTGTCTGGTTTCAGGGCAGGATGGCTTGAATCCCCACAGCAGGGGCACAGTGAGCAGGGCCAGGCATGACCATGTGATGGGAACGTGAGAGGTGCTGACCTCGGACGGACACCTGAACCCACCGCCCCTGATCCAGGAGGTACGTCGGACTGAAGAGCCTCTAGAACAGGGAAGGACCCTGGCTTCCCGGGAAGGGACGGGCTTCCCCGTTTCACCCGGGTCCTGTGAGCATGCTTGGAGACATCATAGTCCAGACCCCTGAGAGGAAATGAACCGTTTTTTGTGGTCTGTCCTCTGCTTTTGGGGGCAAAGATGTTAATGGCAGGTAGTGTATTTTGTAATTTATCAGGGTGTTGGGTAAAGACAGAAAGGCATTTTTATGAACTTGTCTCAAGGGTAACCCAATGCAGGATGGAAAGAATGGGAACCATTTCATGTGGTCTCTGGGACCTAGAAGGACAAGCTCAGCCTTTGGTTATAGTTTTTAAAACACATATACACTTTCTCTAAGATTCAGAGCATTCTAGCCAAGTAAGGACGGGGAAGATGTCATCTGAAGCAGTTGCTGTGGCAAGAGAGGGTGACGTCAGCCAACTGGCAGAGTGACTGGGCTGACAGCATGGGGGCCATCTCGGAGCCACCCAGGCTGCACTGCTGTGACTGAGACGTTCAAGCTCAGCTGAACCCTCATTCCCTGTGCCTCGCTCCCTGGTCCTCTCGTGTTCGGACCTGCGCACACCTGGGTCCCTCCTCTCTCCAGACTCCTTGTGCTTCTGCGGACAGATCCAGTGTATGGAGCTCTTCTTTACAGCTCCTATCTCCACCCAATACCTCACACACTGAAGGAGGAGGTGCTGGACCGAAGCCCTCCCTTCCTTGGTTGGAGTGAGCGGATGCACGGTATTTCATCAGCTGGAATGCTAACTTTTCATGTGAACTAATGATGAGGTTGTTATTTCACTGTTCAATTCGCTGACGGGGAATTAAGTAAGTCTCTGCATCTTCCCCGCCTGGCTTCAAGATGTTTGAGGTTCAGATCCATGCCCACAAACATTTGCTGACTCAATGAGTGAAGGAAAAAATGAATGATTTGATATCAACGAGATGGGGACAAGGTTGCTAATGATCCCACTCCATTTTCTAAACCTAATCACTAAACGAATAAAGCTTACTTACACTATTGGTAGATGGTGAAGAGAATTTTATTGGAAAAGTATGAGAGAAGTTGGTTTACAAGGTAGTTTTAAGCTCTGTCTCAGAAATTTTAGTTGTGAATCAGATAAATAGTTTCACTTGAAAGAAAAGCATTATCCTCAGACATTGCATGGTGCATACTGGAGACTTTAAAACATAACTTTAAGCAAAATTTTAATAAGCATTTCACTTGGACGTAAATCAGTGGTTTGAGATTATTTGAAATGCACTGAACCAACTGAATCAGAGGCTGATTTAAAAAAAAATTACATCATATGAGGGGGTGCCTGGGTGGCTCAGTGGGTTGAGTATCTGACTTTGGCTCAGGTCATGATCTCACGGTTCATGAGTTTGAGCCCCGTGTCGGGCTCTGTGCTGACAGCTCAGAGCCCGGAGCCTACTTCTGATTCTGTGTCTCCCCCTCTCTCTGACCCTCCCCCACTCATATGTGCACGCTCTTGCTCTCTTTCTCTCTCTCTCAAAAATAAACATTAATATTTTTCTTAATTACAGCATATGTAATTTTGAGAAATGGCTGATGCCTTTACATTAGAAACAAGTCTAGTGACGACATCACCATGTGAAAACAGTCTCCACCTCAGACTCTGACATAATCCGCGAGGCCACTTCCTATGCTAACAGGACCCTTGGCTTCCTGTGTCTCTGCATAAGGCCTTACCCCCTCACCAATGTCCAGACACCGACTGAGAGTCCAGGGAAGGCACGACGAAGCAGGATATTGAAATAAAAAATGTGGTTACATCATAAACATGAGTGGAAAGGAAAAAAGGAGCAGAGGAAGCTTGTCAGGAAAGATGAAAGGCTGGACCTGGCCAGTGTCTTTCAGGAAATCTTATTTTCTACACAGAGAGAAGGGCCCATTAGACTCGATAAGGAAATGGGACCTTTTTAAAACCATCGTCATCATCGTCGTCATCATCACCATCATCACCATCATCTTTCCTCCACTGATGCTGGGGAATATTTCTCAAATGAAACACGAGTTGGGGGAGTTTTCCAAGTGTCTCTCTTCCCATTCATTAATTCCCTAACCGGGTCACTTAAAGACCTCATTGTAGACATTCCGCTCACAGGGAGACAAGCTAAGAAAATAATGCTTTCAGGGTTTCACAAGCCAGGATGTTGGAAGGTCTATGCAACTAGAGATCTTAAAAATAGAACACGTGCAGACAAACTGAAAATGGTGCCTCCGTCCCCCCCTTTCCCTGGGGGTTCGGGTTGAGAATGTTGCGTGATGCACTGTCCGAAGCCACCAAGAAACAGAGACAGGAAACAGGTGTCCTATCAGATCTGCTGGGGGATGTATTATTCTCTCACACAACAGAAAAAGCGAGAATGGATTCACTTTGAATTGTCAGCTTCAAGGTTACTTGTGTAGACAGTTAAATGTGCCCTTTCCCATAATGCCAAGCTGAAATATCCTGGCCTACCTTTTAGAAGTGAGAGGTTCCAATAGCATAGACTCAATGAGGCATTTTATAAACTTAAAGTAACTATCAGAATTTAAATATGATTAAATATTTCATTTGTGGTTTATAACGGGAAGGGTTAACACATGGTACACAGTAGTGCTAACTTTCCGGACTATTACGTTTTTTCATTAATCTTTGTTTTTCTCTATTTTCTTCATGCCTTTGATTTAGAGCAACTATTAAGAATGTATGAATCCAGTTTTTAAAATTTAAACTCAAATTAGTTAACATGTAGTGTAGTATTGGTTTGGTTGATGGTTATAAGAAGGAAGTAGACAGCAATGCAGGCCTTCCTAAAGAAGGAAGAAAGGCCTCAAATACACAACTTCACCTCACACCTAGAGGAGCTGGGAAAAGAATAGCCAGTAAAGACCAAAACCAGCAGAAGAAGGGAAATGCTAAATATCAGAGCAGAAATCAATGATATTAAAATAAAAAACAAACAGTGGACGAAATCAGTGAAACTAGGAGCTGGTTCTTTGAAAGAATTAATAAAATGGATAACCCCCTAGCCAGGCATATCAAAAAGAAAAAGGAAAGGACCCCAAGTAAATAAAATCATGAACGAAAGAGGAGAGATCACAAACAACATGTTAGAAACAGTAACAATTATAAAAGAATATTATGAGCAATTATATGCCAACAGACTGGGCAATCTGGAAGAAATGGATAAATTCCCAGGAACATATAAACTACCAAAAGTGAAACAAGAAGAAATAGGAAATTTGGATAGACCCATAACCAGTAAAGAAAAGGAATCAGTAACAAAACTTTCCTAACGAACAACAGTCTGGGGCTGGAGGGCTTCCCAGGGGAATTCTACCACGCATTTAAAAAGGAATTAATATGTATTCATTTGAAGCTGTTCCAAAAAATGGAAATAGAAGGAAAACTTCCAAACTCATTCTATGAGGACAGCATTCCCTGGATTCTAAAACCAGACAGAGACCCCACTAAGAAGGAAAATTACAGACCAATGTCTTCCACGAACATGGATGCAAAAATTCTCAACAACTAGCAAACTGAATCCAACAGTACACTAAAAGAATTATTCACCACAATCAAGATTTATTCCTGGGCTGCAGGACTGATTCAGTATCTGTGAATCAATCAACGTGACACATCACATTAATAAAGGATAAGAACCATATAATCCTCTCTATGGATGACTTCATTTTTCTTTTTTGTTTTAAATTATTTTTTAAAGCTTATTTATTTATTTTGAGAAAGCGTTGCGTGTGCATGAGCAGGGGAGGGGAAGAGAGAAGGAGAGAGAATCCCTAGCAAGATCCAGGCTGTCAGCGCAGAGTCCGACACAGGGCTAAGTCTCACAACCCTGAGATCACAACCTGGGCCGATATCAAGAGTTGGCTACCTAACCAACTGAGCCACCCAGGTGCACCTTTATTTTTACTTTATCCATTCATTAGATTCTTAATTTATGCAAGTTGCCATTTTGTGTACCTTATTCTATAACTTAAAGATAACAACTGTCTAAATTAATTAATTATTAAAAGCTGGAATTCACAAAGCTGAAATCCGATTGTCCATATGAAAACATGTCTGTTTTCTAAATCTAGAATTTAGGATTTTGTTTTCAAATTTGAAAACGTTACTCACTCATAGGTCTGGCTCTGGCTGAAAATGTTCCTGTAGTGAGCCAACTTTATTAATTTTAGATGTTCTTTGGCGGTCAAATTTTTAAGTATTAGGATGACCGAGCCATAGACTGTCATGTGAAATTATCCTTCTTGACACGCTGTTTCTAGTCATTTCCACCATGAGTTGCATAAAATTCCTGTAGCTTCTGGGTGAATTTTAACATACGACTTCCTTGTAAATTTTAACAAGACCATTTGACCAAAACCTTAGTCTGTATCACAGTATTTTCAAGGTAAGCTTCTATTTCTCATCACCAACGTGATACATAGAGTTTGAGTGACTGTCATTTGAATAACCTCAAATAACAAAACTACTCTTTATCAAATCTTCACTTGAGCAGAAACCAATTCACTACGACTCCCTCAGACGGACGTGCTGACTCAGATGGATTAGAGAAGGCAGGCCAGGCCTTCCGGTGACACTCAGGGTCACTACCCTCTGCTCTCCCTCTGGGGATGGGGCTGCAGCCAGGACGTGGTGTGGACCCCTGAGTGCAGTGTGCCGTGGCCCCTTGGTGCCCCCCACCAGGAGAGGCGTGAGAGGTGACCTACCCCCTCCGCAGGAGACGGAGCACTCGGAGCGGATGACAGCCCACGAGTACCGAGGCTGGCCACTGGGCTTCTGCTCATCCTGCCGCTGGGGCACCGAGTACTCCCAGGCCACGCCTGGGTTCCTGCCCTGAAACAGAAGCTGCACAAGAAGAAGAGACAAAATAGAACAAGTTACACAGAACTGATAAACATAAGTTAATTTTTAAATAGTACTTAAACAACAGTATCAACAAACAGCTGGGTGCAATGACAAACACCGTCCATCCTCTAAAACGTACATGAACTTTCTGGATGGAGGTGACCGCTCAAGGAGAATCAAGCACATCTAGAAAAATGTAGACACTCCACTCGTCCACCTTCCGTCTTGTGTCTTCCCCTCTCCAAGGCTTCAAACACCTCTGGAACCTAACTTGGGTATCTGGTTATGTTCCCCAGCGTTTCCATGGGACCCCCTGCAAGTCCTGCCCGTGTGAGCGGGTCAGAAAGCAATGCCTGTAAATCACCGTCACGCCGCCTGGTGGGTTCCAAACAGCCGGGACTCAGGAGTGGGTGTTGCCCATGCCGCCCGTCAAAGCTACGTCCGAGTACTTGCCTGTGCGGCCCCGTGAGGGGGTCTTTTGCCAACTGGCACATTCCAGTAGAAAAATATTTTATCAGTAAAGATCTCTTGGGTTGAGTCTATCTTAGCACCTTGATTTTGGACTCTTCACCCCGTTTAAAACCCAAACCTATGGACCTATTCACTCGTGAATGTGTCAAATCCACTGATCTCAGGGAGAAGGCTTTTTATTTTGGAAACCTCCCCATTAATCAGTGGACAGAAATCCCATCTCTGAGCCTGGGCACCTTTATTGGTCCTGATGTGATGTTCCAGGGGGTGAAGACACTGGCCCTCCTTTGACCAGCCCGCACCACATCCCCCTGCCTGACAACGCCGCTCAGGGCTGAGTTGATGAAGGTATAGGACAGGCACAAGCTCTGGACAGCTGGCTGCATGGGGAGGCCCCGAGATGCTCTGCTGTCTGACGTGCCGAGCCTTTGCAAACCTTCCTCCATCTGGAACAGTTCCTAACAAGCCACACTCACCTTTGCCCTTCACCCATCTATGTTCTGGGCCATTATTAAAGCTAAAGCCTGAGCTGGTGGGAGGAAAATCATCAATTGGAGAATTCAGGGTGAATAAGGTGAAGAGAACACCTCAAGGTCAGGAGGGGAGAGGCAGAGGGGGGATGTGTGCCGATGGGGCACCTGCCCCCTGCCCCCCCGGGGAAGCGTCTCCCAGGAAGACACAAGAGGACAAGAGGGGGCTGCCTGGCCCCCAGAGCGGGTTGGGGGGGGCGGGCGTCTGGGTGGCTCACATCTGCATGCTGACTGGAGGCTGATGGGATCATTTTTGAACCAAGTGCCTTAACTGTGCACAGAAAGACAAAAAGGTGGGGCGCAAGCATATCCAGCGCCTGTCACCTCCATCTGCCCTGTCTCGTGAGGCAGATAATGTTGCAGGAGGAGCCTAACAGCCACCTGTGAGCCTCTGCAGCCATGGGCCAGGAGCGGCTGCGTGGCCCCTTGCCCCCCACGGGGGCCCATGTGACGTCACAACTAAGGCTTTGCTCCTGGGCCCTCCACCCGCTCCCATTCCACAGGACCCGGCGGGGCCCCCGGAGCCTGCCGACTTCTTGCAACCGTGTGGCCTGCAGGAGGGGGACAGATTTTTGTAAAAACCAGCTGATAAAGACCCAACACAGGAACTGCGTGATGTGCGTAAATACAAATTTGATTAAGTGCCAGGGAAGGAAAGGTAAGAAGTCCACTGCCCCCTTCAGTGTATAGATTCGTCTCGCTTCTGATACACTATCAAGCTGTAATCCTTAGTCTGCGTACTTGAAGTTACGCCATTAGCCTCCACCTGCAACGAGGCCGGAAGGCCCCCATGTCCCAGCCCGGAAATGAGAAGGCTGCAGTCTATCTACCTCCACCACCAGCGTCTCGTTGGTTGGCCCAGAAGAGGACAAACTCTCCGGCTCATGGGAGGACCGTCTGTAGTCAAACGTGGTGCCTGCAAACTTGTATCGGCCCGGCCAGTCCACCGTCCAGTGTCCGTTCAGGTAGTACTTTCTGAGGGTGTTGCGCACAGAGATGTAGGAAGTTGACACGTTCCTTTCACGGATGTGAACGCTCCGGGCTCCAGCAGGAATGGTAACCATCTGATAATACTCTGCGTCAGAGGAAACGGGAGCAGGGGGAATGTGGTATTTCATTCAATAATGCCGAGCCCCAGTCCCTGCGCTGGGGTTCCCCACAACCAACACCTGAGAACCCACACGGGGAACCAGCAGAATCGTGGCAAACAGTGCCACGAGGCCTTGAAGTAACGTCTTTTCTTTTTCTTTTAATTGAAGCAGAGTTATTATAATCTTTCATTGTTCCTAAGACCCACTTTAATTCGATTAACCTAGCAACCACCTCCCATCAAAAGGAAAGGCTTGGAGGCACCTGGGTGGCTCAGTTGGTCGAGCGTCCGACTCTTGATTTCAGCTCAGGTCCTGATCTCACGGTTCGTGGGACTGAGTCCCATGTCAACTCCATACTGTCAGTGAGGAATCTGCTTGGATTCTCTCTCTCCCCCCCTCTCTATGCCCCTCCCACACCCATGCTCTCTCTCCCTCTTTCTCAAAATAAATAAATAATCTTTTTTTTTTTAATTAAGTTGAGGTGCCTGGGGTGGCTCAGTCAGTTAAGCATCTGACTTTGGCTCAGGCCATGGTCCCATGCTTGGTGGGTTTGAACCCTGTATCAGGCTCTGTGCTGATATCATGGAGCCCCCTTGGTATTGATTCTCTCTTTTCCTCTCTCTCTGCCCCTCTCCTGCTCTCTCCCTCTCTCTCAAAATAAACTTAAATTTTTTTTTTTTTAAATAAAGGAAAGGCTTGATGGGCAGAGCAGGGAAGGAGACTGTAAGTCTTTTCGGGACCTTTGATACCTGCTATTTTGCTGAGGAAACCACAGGTCTCCCCTCCAGGAGGCTCCCGTTTACATCTCCTGCACCCAACCCTTGCAGGCAGCTCTGCGTACTCACGGTTGGTGCCGTGGTGCTTGGCGTAGAGCCCCTTGTGTGTCGTGCAGTCTGAGTTATTCCCCCTGCACACCCCACAGGAGTCCTCCACAGCATCCGATCCAAGCACGTTGTCACATCCCACTCTCTGGAGGGCCGGGGTCACATGTCATTCGTGAAGGAAAAGAAGACAAGACCGAAGTCACAAACCTCCAGTGAGAAACCTCCCTGCTCCAGCAGAATGCTTCGCTAACAAATATTTAGCACGGAGCAGCTAACAAACATTTATTGGATACCAAATATGTGCACAGCAAGACGGAGACTCTATGCTCAGGTCCTTGAGAGCTGTTCTCTTCCGGATTCCTACCTGACCTTAGTATCTCGAGCCCTAGATTAAGGGGTGCCTGGGAGGCTCAGTTGGTTATGCGTCCGACCTTGGTTTCCGCTCAGGTCATGATCTCATGGTTTGAGAGTTCAGGCTCTGAGTTGGGTTCCGCACTGAGCATGAAGCCTGCTTGGGATTCTCCCTCTCTCTCCCTCTCTCTCTCTCTCTCTGCCCCTTCCCTGCTCTCTCTCTTCCTTTCAAAATAAATAAATAAACATTAAAATTTAAAAAAAAAACCTGAGCTTTAAATTAAATCTATCAGATTGTCATACTGGAGATTAACGGTAAATTTCAGATGGACACAAGGCGCTTAATGCAAATGACAAGCAATGTGGCCCCGTGAGGGCGCCCTGGAACGTGCCTCTGTGCCTCTGAGCCTCTGAGTCGCCGTGTGTGGCGGAGAGAAGTAACACATGCCGCCTGGGGACTATTCCCAGCGTTAAATTATGTAAAGGGCAGCTTTGTTCATTGTCTTAGAATTTAGAGGCCTTATCATTTCTAGGGTGCTGGCTAGTGTTAACTTCCTAACAAAGAGTTTAGTATGTACATGTGGAAAACCCATTCAGAAATGAAATAACTATTGTCCACAATCCCTTGCTTGGTCAGAAGCCCTAACAGTCAGATACATTTCAGAATCCAGAGGGTTTTCTTTTTTTAATTTTAGGAAGGGAATTAACATATTATGCATGTGATGTGAGCATCCCAGTGGGGCCCAGGGTAGCATGCAATAAAACACATAAAGGACGTTTCTATGACCAAATGTGTACATCTTCACCCGAAGCGAGATCAATAAAACTGACAAGGAGCCTCACGTCACTTGAGGGCAGGTTTTCGCCAGCAAACAAATGCAGGGCAGCTGGTATTGTGCGGCCAAATAAACCTGTGTGACAGCTTTTTGGATTTCAGAACTACCTGTAGGGGATTGTGACTGGGTCATGTAGAATACCTGAAAATAGTGAAATATTTAACGAGTCCACTAACACTTAGACAAAATGGACAGAGACTTGAACATTTTAAAACTGAAAGAGACCTTGATAGAACTGAGTGTGACCTTCACCGACTAAAAAGGATTACTCTGCTTGTGTCTCCGTGGATGACTCAATGTGACCATGGTCATCCCACTTGGAGAAAACCAGAACGGATGGCCGAGGGGCTTGGGCCCCGTGAGGACACGTACCAAGTAACTTCAAGGAAAAGCCCGTTGCTCACCCGCTGTGTCTGATATGTGACCAGGTAATGCTGTCACTTCATGTAGAACGGCATTCCTTCCCCGTCTCACCCTGCCCGAGGCAGCTCTATGACCACTTAGCCCCCAACTCTTTCCCCGTCTGTCTTCCAAGTCCCCGCACGATGCAAGGTGAACTCTCGGCTTAAGGCTGCCTGATTCCTCTGCTGTCCAAGCTGCCGCCCTCGCTGCCACCGCTGACCCGACACTCGGCTCCTTCCTGCCCCAGGATCTGCTTCCCCAGGACAGGAGGAGAAAGACCCTCTGTGCACCCCTTCTCTCGCTCCCTCTCCTTCCTCAACGCCCTTCCCCTGCCTGCCCCCTGGGTGCTCAATTCCTGAGTGGGGTCCCACCCGCCCACACCCTGCTCCCAGTGGGCTCCCCACACCCCTGCGTCAAGTCACCCTTCCCGATCTAGCTCGGAAGCTCCCGTCTCCACGGAGCCCCACAAATCCCCCAGATCTGCATTGGAGAGTGACTCTCCCTTGCTCCCCACCCTCCATGGGCTCCTCCACTGGGACCAAGCACCGTGTGTCTCTGTGTGTGTTCATCCGGCTCCCCCCACCCCCACCGGGCCGTGAGCGGGAGGGAGAGGACGGGGTATGTAAATGTCTGGTGTCTCTAGCCCCTCAGAGGAAGGCCTGACACAGAGCAGACGGTCTAGAGACGTGTGTTGAATGAATGAACGATCGTTATTACCTCACATGTCCCATCTACACACACATTACGGCTGTCCTCCGAGCAGGGCGTCCCGTCTTTGACTTTATTTGACAAAGAAAAGAAGAAATCAAATCCTTCTGCGACACAGTAGAGTTTGCATGAGTGCTGATCTTAAAAAGAAATACACACACACACACACACACACACACACACACACAAATAAGAAAGATACTTAAGCGCTGATCATTTTTGTTCTAAATTTTAGATAGACTTTTTAAAGTTTTTTTTTTCCCATAAAATAAGTCCCACACAGCATTCATTGCAAAGACAATCTTTTTACGGTTGTCTCATGAGGCTTGGTTTTTCCCTTTAATTTGTAATTTGCACAAGGCTTCGCTATTCATTGTTTCTCTCTTGTGTCCTTTATTGTCCTTGTTCTTTACTCAGTGGTCGGCACATAGTAGGCATTCAATAAATATTTGTTGACTGGAACTTCAACACTGTTCGACTATTTTACTAGATTCACAAACTATTCTCTTGTAGAAATGTAAAAGGGTCATTACTATTTTGTAGCAATATACACAATTCTCACAAGAAAAATGTAATAAAAGAATTCAAATAATCACCAATTCCTTAAAAGCTAGTGCATTTGGGGCTCCTGGGTGGCTCAGTGGGTTAAGTGTCCAACTTTGGCTCAGGTCATGATCTCATGGTTCGTGAGTTCAAGCCCCACGTCGGGCTCTGTCTGTGCTGCAGGCTCAGAGCCTGGAGCCTGCTTTGGGTTCTGTCTCCCTCTCTCTCTCTGCCCCTCCCTTACTCACACTCTGTCTCCCTCTCTCTCAAAAATAAATAAACACTAAAAAATTTTTTTTAGAAAGCTAATACATTTGATGAAATTTATAATATTTTTAAACTGATAAAAAGAATAACTTTAAGATGAAATCTCCAGAGAACAATGTTTTCTATAAACTCCAATGATTGTTAATAAATACTGATACATGGAGAGTGTAGGTATGACTGTACCCTTAAAAGTAGCAAGTCAAGTCAACTTCTCTTGATAATCTATTTCGAAGATTTTATGGTTTATGTAATTAATGTGGACTTCTATGGAAATTTTTTCTCTTTGTTCTTTTTGGTAAAAAACGGAAGAGTTGGTAAAATTCTGCCTTAAGAATTTTCATGGGCTCCAGACTCATCCACTTTCTTTATCATACAAGACGAGACCCCATTGAATAACCCTAAGAATCGAACTAAGTATGTGCTTCTGTGATTAACGTGTTTATTCCCTGAGATAGTGAAATCCCAAGGAGCACACATGTTTTGGACCCAATTTCAAAGTTCTTACTCCTTTTTCTCCTGCCTACTTATTTCTCACTGGCTTAAATTTTACTGAGTTTAGGAGTAAAAACACAACCAAAAATGCTTTGTGTGAAACTACCTAAAAATTTCCTTTCAGAATTTACTGACTTCATAAAGCTCTTACCATGAAAACATGATGCCTCCTGGGCTGGAGAAGAAGGGTAATGTCAGCTGAGATTTATAGATTTCTCAAGAGCTGCTGGACAGCATTCCCAGTTTTAAAGAATGAGGTGACGAGGTGTTCTCTGAATTTCTCCTTAAATTATGCCAATTGAGGTACCAAGCTCAAGTTATTTCAATCTTAAGAATAACACCTACTTCTCTCAAACTGGAGAGTACAATCGTACATATGGTACAAATAAACTTCTTGGTTTCAAACAAGACTTTTGAATATAATACACTTGAAAATCATCTGATTTTCCAAAAGATACTAAAATTTTTCTTTCATTCTCTGGCAATTGGATTGTCAATGGGTGACATGTTTATAGCAATATCAACGGCCACTGCTGTGATTTGTGACTAAAAAGCATTGGTCCATTACCAATAAATCATCTATTTTGAATGTTTTATCACTTCTTTGAAGATTTTATGGTATTATGCATGCACTCTCTATCTGCTTGTTAGTTGCTGACAACACCGCTGGTCAAGTTCAGATACGAAGCCAGTGGCCGTGGGGCAGGCAGAAGAGCATGTGACCATGACCTCACATGGCAGTGGGGTCTATCTGAACACCACACTTTCAACCACGTAACTATTTAAAGAGTTTTCAACCACGTCATCTTGAAAGCACGAGGCCGTCGCGAGAAGGAGGGACTTGAGCCTTACCTTGCACTTGAGTGTACGGCTTCCACTTGTAGTGCCGCCCTCGGAACTGTTTGCTATCATACTCGGCACACTGCGCCGCGCGGAAGTCAACGCTGTTGTGAGGACACTTCTGACTGTTGCAAAGCCTCAGAGTCCGAGCTGAGCCCTCACAAAACTTCCCTCCATGGGATGGTCTGGAACATACGTGCTGCAGTTAGAAACCCTACAGTTGGGGTGCCTGGGTGGCTCAGCTGGTGGAGAGTCCGACTTCAGCTCAGGTCGTGATCTCAAGGTTTGTGAGTTCGAGCCCCACATCAGGCTCACTGCTGTCACAACCCAGAGCCCGTTTTAGATCCTTGGTCTCCCTCGCTCTCTGCCCCAACCCTGCTCACACTCATGATCCGCCCAAAATGAATACTCATGAGAAAAAAAAAGAAGCCCTACACTTAATAGCTACTCTCCCTTCCTTGGATATTAAGCTTATTGAAGAGTTGAGTAGATCCTGTTAACGTTGCTTACAGGGACCAAGTTAGAAAAGTGTACGGGGGGACACTGGCACTTTCTTACCTAGTAACAGCATGGACAGTGTTATTTACAATGTCGTTGAGCAAGTTAGGGTGTGGAAACGGATCTGCCCGCATCTGTCCACCCCCGCCTCCCAGCACCCCTGCAGAAAGCAGCGCGGCATCGCTGTTCTCTGCACTCCATTAGGAGGGACCGCTAAGTGGAGGTGGCCCTCCCCAGACTGAGCAGTCGACAGCCGGCAGCACCGAGACTGACATTCAAGGACTTTGCTTTCCAAATGGCAACTTCTTCCCACTACCAGTTCCCTTGTGGCAAGGCCAGGGCACCAGGTCCGGTCAGAAGGACCGGCCGCCTTCCGCTGGCCGGTGCGGACAAGGACTGCCCCCAGCTCACCCCCTTGAATTCACGGGGATGGACCAGGACCAGGGCATCCTGTACGTTGTGGGGGGACCTACCGGGGCTGCACATTACAGATGGGACCGAAGAGATGTGACAGGACACAAACACACCGAGGTGTGAAAAGGGGTGTGGAAACCCCCCCCCCTCCCCGTGCACTGGGGACAGCCTCTGTCTGTGTCTTCTCACACAAGGACACAGTTAAACCACATGTGGCAAAGGGAAATATCTTTTGTGAAGAACCAAATGTCTGGCTTTTTTTCACATGAAAAAAATGGTTCTGATTCTTATTCATTTGTGTGCTCTACAGCTTCATGATTTATAGATTTATTTTAAGCAGACCCTCAGTATTTCACATAAATGTGGTTAAAACCCATTTCCTGAATATCACTGCGGGGGCTGTTACCCCGTGCTATGGTCAGGTAGCTTTAAGCATCTTAAATTACACCACAGAGATATCACTGTTTGAGAAATGCTTGACTAAAATGACCTTCCTACTTAGTGATTCTTTTTAATTCCAGTAAACAGCCAATATTACATTAGTTCAAGTGTACAATATAGAGATTCAGCATTTCCGTGCATCACTCAGTGCTCATCCAAGTTCCCTCCTTCATCCCCATCACCTATTTCACATCCCCCTCCCTCCCCGCTCTGGTGACCGTCAGTGTGTTCTCTACAGGCAGTAGTCTGCTTCTCTCTTTCTCCTTCTCTCTTACTCTTCCCCTTCGCTTGTTTCTTGAATTTCACACAGGAGGGACACCATGCTGTGTCTGTGCTTCCCTGAGTGACTGATTTCACTGCCCTCCAGTTCCACTCCTGTGGTTACACCTACGCAATGACCCCCATGACACCATGTGACACACAGATCATTATTACTGAACTTAGGTACACGTGCTGCTTGGGAGATTCACAAACATCGCCCGCGAGGAGGGAAGTGGCGAGGTACTTACTTGGGGTTTGCGCACAGGCGATCTCGGTGAGACACTCCCCCTCCACAGGTCCTGGAGCAGGGGGACCAGGAAGACCAGTCTGCCCAATGGCCGTGGGTGGGCTTGGGGCCTTGGTCACCGTATTTCACACACTGTCCTCCCCGGCACCACTAGAAATTGAAAAAGAGAAAAAGGCTGACGTGACTCGATGGATAGGCGGATCCACACCGCAGGGAGTTTGGTAGAGCCGGCAGATACCAGCACCTGACCTTCGGGCAGCATCTCATACAAATACTCTGAATGTTGCTTCTGTTTTCTTCCCAAACCTAGCACGGTTTATAAATCCCCACAGAGGGAAGATACACAGAAGAACTGTTTCCTAGCGTCCGAGCTTCTGGAATTGAGCACGTCTCATTAAGTGGTGTGGCGCGAACGTTCAGCCTGATCATTCAGCCCTCAGGTGAGCGATCTCCAATCTCTCCGAGAACAACGTGCTTTTCATATCTCTTTCAGAGCAGATGGGATCTCGGGCAGAAATGGGGGCAGCTGGAGGTTCCCTGTGACTCAACACCTTGTCGTTTCTGGCTGCTGCTCTGCGCCTTCACTCCCAAGCACCTGGACTCAGAGCCTGGAGGATGCAGTGGGTGCGGGTCAGAGGTCACACTGAGCTGCATGTGTCCCCACGTGGCGCAGAGGTCATCAGCTGTCCTTTCTCAAGAGGAATGCTCGTCGGTGTCAGTCCATGCTCAAAGCCACGTGCTGTCTTTGCTTCCGTCACACAGAAGGTTACACAACGTCTCCGTGGTGTTCAATGTTGCTGGCTTTCTACCCAGGGTTTGGTGTAGACTTCAACGAACTTCAGGCCATCTGTTGAGAGGAGAAAAGGAAGTTGCTCGTCTCTTGCTGTGGCCCACATGGACCAGCAGGGCCTGGCCTGAGGGCTGGGGGGTGAGGGACAGGGTGAAGTCCCCACCAGTCTGTTTCCGAGAGTAGGGCCACCGGATTTGTTCCGAGAGAAAAAATGGTACTTTACAGGAGGAAAATAACAATACTTCAATGATCCATTGTGTTGGGTGAAAGCGTCTGAGACGACAGCTCTCTGACCATCGTTGGCACGCAGAAGTGGCGCGGAATTTGAACATCAGACATTCTGAGCACAGAAACCTCATCCATTCAATTCTTCGATTCTTTCCTAGAAGCAAAAAGTAAGTCTCTTTTGTTACCCCCTGCCCTCACCCCAGGTGACAGAACGAGTCCTCAAGTCCCCCTGTACCCTCAGCTCAGTGAGGGGGACATAGATGACAGCAGGGCGCCTGCTCCCCGATGGCCTCGAGTGAGAGAAGAGAAGCAGAGGGCTGGCTCCTGTGGGCTCTGGGAAGGGCGCTGGAGCTGGGAGGGCAGGGGAGGGCAAGGGAGGTACAAGGAGGGATGGGAGGGTTGGGGGGGAAGAGAGGGTTGGGGGGATGGGGAGGGACAGGGAGGGACAGGGAGGGACGGGGAGGGACGGGGACAGGGATGGGGGAGAATGGGGAGGGACAAGTTGGGTCTGTTGTGGTTGTTTTGTCCCATTTTAAAAAATCATCTGGCCAGAGCTTACTAACACACAACCCAGAACATGTGAAAGCAGGAACCAACACGTTGAA
Organism: Mungos mungo; assembly: GCA_004023785.1. Taxonomy (NCBI): domain Eukaryota; kingdom Metazoa; phylum Chordata; class Mammalia; order Carnivora; family Herpestidae; genus Mungos; species Mungos mungo. The sequence goes on along the minus strand of PISW01004121.1, from coordinate 153,632 downwards.
ACTCAGAAAATATTTTCAGGTTTTAAAGTCCCTTGAAATAATGCTTCTATTATGGCGATGATCAAGCCAAAAGCTGATAGGTGTTTGGGTCAAATTGATTTTGCCATTGGTGTTTAAGGATTACTTGAAGAAAATGTGGTTTCACTTTGTTTTAAAATCACACCAAATATTTACTTTTAGTTTTCAAAAGTTTGGGTTTACCCTTTTATGTTTTTGAAGGCAAGAAAATAATTGTACAGATGACGATTTCCTTTCCTTTCGGTCATGGAGAGCTCACTGCACCTGTGCTGCTCCGTCCTGCGGCTCATCTCCGGGATGCTTGGACACAGGGCTCGCATTCCGCACGCGGGGCTGGTGTCACTGCTGTCTTCGTGCACATCCGTGTGATGTCCACTCTTCTGCTGTCAGAATTGCTGCCGGAACTAGTAGTCTTGCCAAAGCATCTCCTGCTATTTTTGTCCAAATTATCTTTACATGACTGTCCTGTTAAAAGTTACTTTTAGGGGCACCCGGGTGGCTCAGTTGAGCACCTGGCTCTTGATTTCGGCTCAGGTCATGATCTCACAGTCTGTGGGTTCAAATCTGCTGTCAGGCTCTGAGCTGACGGTGCAGAGCCTGCTTGGGATTCTCTCTTTCCCTTCTCTCTCTGTCCCTCCCTTGTTTGATCTCTTTCTCTCTCAAAATACACTAAAAAAAAAAGTTGTTTGAAAATCTTTCTGGAATCTGAGGAGAAATCACCCTATCTTCTCCGAGGGGGGCTGGAGGTGCACGGGGGCGTGCGGCACAAGTGCACAACACGCGCACTCACACGCACACTGACTTTTTGTATGAAGTCCATGCAGGTCCCGGCCCCGTGGAGCCTGCCGTGAGCAGGTCAGGAGACGAGCGTGTATGACACACACGTGCACCGTTTGCACTGAAACACCAGTTACGTCTCCGAGGACCTTTCCGTGGTTCTCACCGTTTATATTTTATTCACGGAGAACACGGCTTCTGAGAGAAGGCTTTACCTTAGCACGCACCGTGTCACGATGAGTGCTTGCTGCTGCTGTGACGCTGTCCTCGGAGTCTGCATGTCACACCGAAACCCCACACACAGGAAGCACCCCGATCAAAGGCAACAGCTGAATCAGGGAAGCAGAGGGCGGGGCAGGAGCCTCAGTTCTGCTGCTCTGTGGCCTGGGGCAAGTCACTCAAGGGCTCTGGGCCCACACATCCCTGAGAACCTTAGAGACGGTGCGCACTACCAGGCTGAGCTGTTCTAAAACTCCGATGCGGGAACACAGGCCAACCACCGAGCACCAAATGTCAGGTCAGTGTAACATGAGAGCTGGTCTGACTCTACAGCAGAGACCCAGGGTTGTGAGGGAGCTGGAATCTGCGTTCATTTGCACTGCGCTGTGGTCCCAGCCCTGTTCTGGATTCCCCGGGCGCAAGAAGGAAGGAACCCAACGTCCTCTCCTTGGAAAAGTTCTTGCGTGCCCGCGGGTCCGAGACAGACTCCCCTTCGCACGGTGGTTGTAAGCGCTGCGTGCATGTGATGTACCAAGGATAAAAATGCGCACGACAAGATGCCATCGCCGTTAGCCCCGTTCACCACCGCGTGCAAGCGTCACCAGCAGCACAGGGTGGGCGGACACTTCTCCGTCCAGGAGAAAAAGGGCACAGAAGCCTCGTGGTTGTTGCCAATCCTCCAGATCACACCAGCTGAGACCGGCCGAAGTGCTGTGACACTGACGTCTGGCAACGCCCACTTCTCACCCGATAAACTCAGGGACACCTGGGAACCAGTCACACAGGACGACACATGACTAACCCCAAGGAGAGCTTCCCCAGGACTTTCTGATGCCATCCTGCCACCGCCACCATGCAACCCTGAGGCGCTGTGCAGAGCACATTATTGCCGGGTCCCTGTTAGGTGTGTGTCCTGGCTTAACAGGGGGAAATAAATGACCAATAACAACCAATTTAACTGTGCTTTTGGGAGTTAATAAAATGTAACAAGAATCGATAGGTTATTTTGAGGAAGTGTCACAGCTAGGGGCTTGGTCCTAAGGAAGCAGCTGACCTGAGAAGCGCCCGTGTCCATGTGGCCTGGAACTTCACCAATCGTTCAGCCTAGTTTGGCAAACGATCACCTGAGGAGTGAATTTCAACCAACTAAATGCAGAAAGTTATGGTCATCTTCGGCTCCCGACTCAGGCCAATTCCCTGGTGTGTTTCGTATCCTGGCACACCAGCGTGTCCTCTTCCTCTTCGAGCATCTAAAGCATTTTTATTAAATTCTGTTTATAAGCAGGCTTCAGGCCCAGTGCGGAGTCCAATGCAGAGCCCAGCTCGGGGCTCAAACACACAACCCTGGAATCAAGACCTGAGCTGAGATCAAGAGTCGGGCACGTCCAGGGCCGAGCCACCCAGGCGCCCCCTCATTAGTCTGATATATTAAAAAGGACAATGAAATCACTGGGTAAATCAAAGGAATCAAAATAATACACTTGGGTGTTATGATATTTTTAGTTCAATGACAAAATCATCATCCTCCACCACTGAGTAATGACTGTGCTGTTTTATGCACTTCTTTTTTTCTACCAAAGCTCCTCCCTTTTTGCCCAGGAGAGATTGCGCTTCAGAAAGATCTACTCTGGGGATCCGGAAGTGACGCTCTGTGCCTCTAACGGAACCGCCTAACGCGGTCCTGCACACAGTTAGAACATGCTCGAGGGCTGAACGTTTCCCCTCACTGAGTAGACACGGTCGCCACCTGTCCCGGGCATCCACGTCTACTAATGCAGACAGCCCACCAATTACGTCGTTGGGAAAGGAAGAAGAGGAGAAAGGAGCCCCTGGATCAGTAGAGATTCAACACCACCTTCTGACGCAGGGGAAAATACCCGCGCGGAGGAGAAGAGAGACGTGGGGTACAGAGACTCTGGCGTCCGAACGCACCCCAGGACCTCTGACGTCCGAACGCACCCCCTGACCTCTGACGTCAGAACGCGTACCCCGTGACCTCTGACATCCCAACGCGTCCCATGACCTCTGACGTCAGAACGCGCCCCATAACCTCCGGCATCCGAACGGGCCCCCTGACCTCTGGCGTCCAAATGCGCCCCGTGACCTCTGGCGTCAGAACGCGCACCCCGTGACCTCTGATGTCAGAAAGCGCCCCGTGACCTCCGACCAAGTGCTTACCATGTCATGCCCACAAATGGTGCCCTCAGCCGCGGGCATAAATTTAGTCTCGCATTTCCTTCCAATCCGGTGACACCACAAGGCTTTGCAGATATCCTACCAGGGAGAAAAGGTCATCGGTGTTACAAATGGTCCACAAACTTACAAGAAAATATAACTGAAAAATTTAAGGGGAAAACAACTGATATAAATTAAAAGCTGATATCAACTTAGCAGCAGATGAAAATGGTATAGCCTAGCACACTGCTCGTGTGCTAGACCTGGCCGACTTAACTCCATCCTGGAAGCTTTATTTATTTATGTGTATTTATCACAAATTTAACAAAATTATGGTTTTTAAAATTTTTTTTAAGTTTACTTATTTTGAGAGAGAAAGAGAAAGGGCATGTTTGAGCAAGGGGAGGGGCAGAGAGAGAGAGGAGAGAGTGAACTCCAAGCACAGAACTCAGTGTGCCTTCAGCGCAGAGCCTGACCTGGGGCTCAAATCCACGAACCATGACCTGAGCCAAAATCAAGACCCAGACGCCTAACCGACTGAGCCACCCGGGAGACCCACAAAATCATGTTTTCTAAACTAAAAAGTAAAATATGCTGAATCTGTGGTTGCAGCAAACAAAAATTCAAAAGACTCGATAAAGCCTAACATTTTATAATTTATTCTTCATTCCACCATTCATTAATATTTCCAAGTCTGAACCCTCATTTCTAAACTAAAGCTGATTATGAAATTTTCTGACTTCCCCATCCATCCATCAATCCATCCACCCACTCACCATCCCTAATCTTTGTTTTATTATTAAAGTTTATTTATCTAATCTGAGAGAGACAGAGTGAGTGTGAGTGGGGGAGGGGAAGAGAGAGAAGGAGAGAGAGAGCATCCTAAGTAGGCCCCCAGCTGTCAGTGTAAGGACGCAGGTCTGATTCAGGCTTCCCCTGTACTTAAAGGCCAAGCTGCTGGCTTCTCTGTATCATTGGCCAATGGAAGGGTGCACATTGCCCAGGGAAGGAGGGACAACTCTTGTGGCACCCAATCAGGAGAGGCCAGCTAACATCTTTTACCTTTCTAGGGGCGGGCCTAAAGATGGAGGCTAGTCACGCCCCACCCTACATGAGGGTCTTAGTTACTCCCTACGTGAGGGTCCTGGGCCCACTCTGTGATTGGTCGATACTCTAAATGTTGTGATTGGCTCCCACTACTGCCAGTATTGATAGAGGGGTAGGGAATAGATCGCTGTACCTGTGTCATCATTTCTTGTAATGCTCCCTTCCTAAAAAAGCCCCTACGCCGCCATGTTCAGGGCTCTCTCCAGGTGGCCAGCGGGTTGGTGGAGTCTGTGAGCCTGAGCTTAAGCCCATAATAAAGCTCTTTGCTTTTGCATGCATGACTCGGTCTCCCTGGTAGTCTCTGGTTTCTTTTGGGGCGATATTGGAAACTTGGGCATAACATCAGCACAGAGCCCAAAGTGGGGATCCAACTCATGAACCCTGAGATCATGACCTGAGCTGAAATCAAGAGCTGGACGCTTAATCAACTGAGCCCCCCAGGCGTCCCCCCCCCATCCCCAACCTTTGATGAAGGCCTAGAATATGCCAGTTGCCTTAGTAGGAAGGAGGTTCCACAAGGAATGTGACCCAAACCCAACCTCTCAAGCATAGTCTAATGGTGAAAAATTGCTGTCAGTCACCATGTGGTCCACGCACAAGACTCACAAAAGGACTCATGGGGAAGATATGATGTCTTAGCCAATTCCTGAGCTTACAGAGTTTGTTAGGGAAGAGGGGAGGTCCTTCCAGGGAGAAAGAACAAAGGGTTTGTGCAATAGAAGGAAGACGTGAAGGAAGAGGGTTGTGTGCACAGAAAAGAAGACCCACAAGGCTGATAGGACCTTAAAATAAAACAAGATCTGAGATTCATACACAGTGAAAGTCTCTCCAAGTGCAAGGAATTAGTTTTCCTTTCATATCCTTGTGCACCCAAAGGGAACATCTTAGTGAGGAGTGTGCAGTAGGACTTGGAAAAGGATGGAACCTTCAGGAATGGTGGTGGTTCAAATGCAAAGGAGGTTAACGTTTCTTAAAGTATCTGCACAACCGTTCTGGAAATGTGAACCAACATTCAATCACTAAGCGTTCCTGGGGGAAATGGGTCACGTGGATGCTTCGTGGCTCTCGTGACACTGATGTGCATGCTGAGATTGGGGGCCTTCGATTTTGGCTAGAACAGCGTTTCATTTGCACTTCGGAGCCTTAAGAAGACCTCAAGGAATCCGTCATACCAGGGGCCCGAGTCTCTGTCACTCTCCAGAGAGACAACTGGAAGGCGTTTGCGTGCAGGGTGACTTGACAGGATATCGGGATATAAATAAAGCTGCCTTGAAATCGGAGCTCATGGACACAGGCTCGCCATCTGGGTGGGGACGTGGTGGATCAGAACCAGAGCCCGTACGGCAGCAGGAGGCAGGGGCACCGCCCCGGAGAGCTGGCTCACTGCGCATTCCGGAGGCTGGGTGTGCACACGTAAGCCCATGAAGGCACAAACGGATGGATGGATGAAGAATTGAACGGTTGGGTGTGAATGAGGTAGCTGGTCCTGCGGTTAGGTTAATTGGATGGGAGACGGACACCTAGTTGGGTAGAGAATTGGGGCTTTGAAGAAGGAAGGCACATCTGGTGGGGACAGGAAGGGCAGGTCTGGGCAGGCAGGACCCCATGTCCTTGTATGCTTGTGAGTGGCAACCCCCCCCCCCCCAGCCCTCCCTGCTCACGGCCTGTCCTGAGCTAAATGCAGTGGTTGTAGGTGACATGCCAGACTCAGGCCACTACCCTAAGGGCACCAAGCATGGCACTCATTTCCTTCCTCACTCCAACCCACCCCCTTCACAGCTGTGGCCTTAGGGAGCTGGAGCTCCCAAATGACGGGGCAGGTCCAGAGACTATCCAAGTCTTTGAATGATACAAAATAAATGGCATTTTAAAATGTGAGAGGAAGGGGGAAAGAGAGCGGGGGAGAGTGAGGGACACAGATCAAGGGAGACTACTGAATCCTGGAGACGAACCATGGACTGAAGGGAGAGGGGGAGGGGGGAGGGGGTGATGGTCATGGTGGGGGGCACTTGTGGGGAGAAGCACTGGGTGTTATATGGAAACTAATTTGACAATAAACTATTATAAAAAAATAAAAATAAAATGTGAAAATTAAGGTTGCCTGGGCAGCTCGGTCAGTTGAGCATCTGACTTTAGCTCAGGTCGTGATCTCATGGTTAGGGGGATCGAGCCCCGCATCGGGCTCTGTGCTGACAGTTTGGAGCCTGGAGCCCACTTCTGGTTCTGTGTCTCCCTCTGTTTTTAAATGTTAAATTATTTTTATGTATTTGACATAGATACCTGGCACAGGACTCAGCACCCAGCTGGCTTTCAATAAATGCTTTCTGAGTGAGCTGAACATCTGTTAGTTTGTCCCTGTGAAAGCCTTGGATGCAATGCGCAGGAACATTTTTCATGTAAGAGGAAATAATGGTCAGTGAGATGCGATTGTAAAAACACCTAAGCTGACCCAGGTGGGCCACCCTATGTATGAGAATACTAGGTCCAGACCCGACTAGTTACAGTATTTTCATAAAATTCTTACATTGTAGTTTTCCAGAACATTCTGCAGAATACAAAACTATGAATGGAAGATACTATTAAAGGTGATTTTTTTTTTAACTTTACTAAAGACAAAACTCCCAAATACAGGATGTGGTGATAGCTTGCCCCGAAGGCACGTGGCCACTGACTCAGCCTGTGCCTGGCTCATTCCATCCTGGAACTGGCTTAATCCCCAACTCAGTTCTCCAGGCCCAAACAAATCACAAGAGTTAGAAGAGCCCTGAAATATCATATAATCCATGCTACTGTTTCAAACATAGCAAAATGTATTTTTGAAACCTTGGTACCCTACAGATAACACTGACGTTTAATAAAAATGTGACGCTCTATCCTGGAAAACACATGAAAATTCTAGTACCTCAAAGAATTAGATGATAAAATGACCACAAAACAACTGAACGACCAAAAACCAATGACACCCGCTCACTTTTATCATACTTTGACTTCACTGTTAACTTCTGGACACAGTGTGCAAGCATTATATTAAATGAAGCATATTGTTGTATGTCATTACATACTTTATTAAATTTCAGGGTCCTCTTGGAACAAAGACCCTATTAAATCATACATCTAGGGCCAAAGAGCTGGAATGTAAGACATGTGGGTGTGGGGGGAAGCTCCAGGTTTCACAACAGTACCCAGCACAGGAAGGGGCTCAGATTTCAAAGTGACTCTGGCAGACTGCATCTCAGACCAGGGTCAGGCCACCAGGCACCACGGAGGTTGATGCTGGCAGGGCAGAAGAGGTGCTAGATGATGACGCAATTCTGTGGTAACACGCTGAGCTCCGGGAGGACACAGTTAAGTCACGTGGACAGTCCACACTTGCTTTCATCCTTGCAGCAAAGGGTTACAATCTTTAATGAAGTCTCTCCTCTAATTTAAGAGCTTACGTTCATGGACCCTCTGCATGGCTCAGTTGGCTAAGCATCCAATTCTTGGTTTGGGTTCAGATCATGATCTTATGGTTCGTGGGTCTGAGCTTCGCGTCGAGCTCTGTGCTGTCAGCTTAGGCCAGTTTGGGATTCTCTCTCCCTCCACTCTCTGCCCCACCATTGCTCTCTCTCTCTCTGCCCCTTCACCCCCACAGTTAAAATAAACAAACTTAAGAGCTATGTTCATGAAGACCAATTTCAGTCATACTGACTTGGTTAAGTTCAACATCACAACCTAACACCCCAAATAAAAGCAACATTTTCAGATGGTGGTGTTAGGAATTTATCGGGGGATTTCCATACTTGAGTAGAGCGCCACCAGACCCATTTTCTCAAACTGTCCATATTAGACTCTCCAAAAATACAAACTGAAATTCCATTACAAATGATGTTATAACGGGATCTATAATTTATTGCAATCATTTGTTTTTGTTTTTGAAGCAGTGGGGTCTTTTCATCACTAATTCCAATCACCACTATGCAAGCCGTTAGAGTGCAGAGAAAGCCATGGCCATGAATGTGCGTGAACTCCTACACGAGTATGTGAACACACACGCATAGACACCAAATACACATCTATTTATCCCAGAGACAGATACATGTGTTCGCACTACCCATTGACTACATAGCATTGACTAAATGCTATCCAAACTAGATTAACTAAATGATATCCACACTAAATAGCACAGAGACTTAAAGAGTCCTTTTCTAAAATAGCATTCATCATCACCCTGCTCAACAAATGTGCACTGAGGAGCCCTTACGTGCTAATTGTGAAGTTTAACATGAGGTAATTTGCTTGTTATTTATTATTTTATATTCTCCCATCAGTAAACTCTGGATCGTTACACTTCAACCTAACAAAACAGACCCATATCATAAAATCTCAGAAGGCATTTACTTACATTTTTTTAAATGTTTATTTATTTTTGAGAGAAAGGCAGAACAAGAGTGTGAGAGGGGATGAAAGAGAGAGGGAGACACAGAATCCCAAACAAAGCCTCAAAGGATCAAAGGATCACCTATTCGTATAAATTTAATAACATAAAGTGATAATGTATTATATTATAAATATACTCAAGGTTATAAAGGAAAAACTGGACAGAATGAGTGAAAAAATTGAAAATTTCAGTAGAGAAGTGTAAACTACAAAGAATCAGATGGGATTTCTAGAAACTGAAACTTAAAATAACCCAAATGTAGAGTGTGTTAATTGTCTAAACAAAGTGACTAGGGAAGGTGGAAGATACAGATGATGATGAATTTTTATCAGAAACAACTGAATCCAGTTGAAAATGGAATTATATTTTTAACATTTCTTTTTAAAAAATTTTTAATGTTTTATTTATTTTTGAGAGAGAGAGAGACAGTGTGAGCAGGGGAGGGTCAGAGAGAGAGGGAGACACAGATTCTGAAGCAGGCTCCAGGCACTGAGCTGTCAGCATAGAACCTGATGTGGGGCTCGAACCCACGAACCATGAGATCATGACCTGAGCCAAAGCCAGACATTCAACTGACTGAGCCACCCAGGCGCCCTATTTTTAACATTTCTAAAGAGTAAAAATACAGGAAAAATGTTGGGAATTCTATATTCAGAAAGACCATTCTTTCTGAATTTGGAAAATGGAGGGTGAACTGAAGACATTTTCAGAGAAGGCAAACCTGGCATACATCGCGGTGAGCAGATGCAGCTACAAGGGTCACTAAAGCAAGCTCTTCAGGCCAAAGCCAATGACAGGCACCGGAGCTGACCCGTAAGAAGGCATAAGGACCATAAGGACCGCATGGTAGACATGTGGGCGACTATAAGGGATGACCCAGTTTGACTTAAAAGGAACTCCCCACTGGGGGCACTGGGTGGTGCAGTCCACTGCGAGGCTGAGCATCCAGCTCCTGATCTTGGCTCAGGTCATGATCTCAGGAACCGTCAGAACTGTGCAGAGCCTGGTTGGGATTCTCTCCTTGCCCCTTCCCTGCTCACAGTCTTCTTCTCTCTCAAACTAAATAAATAAACATTTACAAATAATAATAAAATAAAATAAAATGTCTGAAGCAAGCTCTACCCTGTCAGCACAGAGCCTGACAGGAGGCTCGATCGCTTGGTTCCTGAGATCATGACCGGAGCCGAAACCAAGAGCCAGATGCTCAACCCCTCCATGGACTGGGCCACACGGGCAGCCCGTAACTCCCTGTTTTTAGAACACTGGGTCAGGTGGCTTGTGACATGCACAGAATAAAACACATAATGACAACAGCACCGTGCGCAGGAGGGCCATGTGGGCTTACTTGTAAGGACCTTGCATTTTACATAGAGTGGCACAATGTTAACTCTACATAGACCGTAAATTAAAGATGCAGCTGTAATCCTTAGAACAACCACTAAAAACTAGTGTAAGAAAGTATGGTTAAAATGTAAACTGACTCAAAAATAGAATTTTTAAAAGCAAGCTTTATCCAAAAGGAAAGAGAATTAGAAAAGAAGTGTGACTGGAGTATGTGGATGGCTCAGTTGGTTCAGCATTTGACTTCAGGCTCAGGTCATGATCTCATGATTTATGAGCTCTGTGCTGACAGCTGAGAGCCTGGAGCCTGCTTCAGAATCTGGGTCTCCCTCTCTTTCTGCCCCTCCTCGGCTCATTCTCTCTCTCTCTCTCTCTCTCTCTCTCTCTCTCTCTCTCTCTCTCTCTCTCTCTCTCTCAAATAAAACATTAAAAGAATTTAAAAGAAAAAGTGTGACCAATAGGGAACAAAATTTAAAACCTATCAATACAGTTCCCCACATTAACTTGATAAACAAGACAAACTGTATAACTACATCAACAGATGCAAAAGACATTTCGCAAAAATCAACACACTTTTGTGATAAAATCTCTCAACAATCTAGGTCCACAAAGATACTTCCTCTGTTGGGTAAACGGTAACTAGGTAAGACCAACAGCTAACATCATAGTTGTTTTCTACTCGTTCCTGAAGTTTTTCATTGTAACTGCAGTGCAGTTAACATGCCGTGTTAGTTGCGGGCACATAATACAGTGATTCAACAGCTCTGTTCATTACTCAGTGCTCATCACGGCAACTGTGCTCTTCTTCTTCCACACCTGTTCCCCCCCACCACTCCCCCCGAGCTCCCTTCTGGCCACCTTGTCCTCTACAGTTAAGAGTCAGCTTCTTGGTCTCTTTCTTTTCTTTGGTTTGTTTCTTAAATTCCACATATGATTGAAGTTTATGGTATTTGATTTTCTCTGACTAACTTATTCCACTTAGCATTATGTTCTCTAGCTCCATCCATGTCACTGCAGATCCTTTATGTGGCAATGACAAAATTTCGGAATAAGTCAAGTACATCTATGGTGCTAGAAACCAGAACAGTGGTCGCCTGCTGGGGTGGGGAAGGGACTGTATGGTAGAGGGCATACGGGAACTTTCTGGCTTTACAGAAGTAAGCCACATCTAGATCAGCGTGCAGGTAACATGGGTAAACACATTCGTTAAAATTCCGAGTCTACGCCTAAAAAGAATGCATGTCACTGCATGTAAATATGTGCTCCGTAACAAAAAGATGTACCACACATCTAACTTCTTCCGATATTTTCCAAATGGCGCCAGGGTACCACGGATGTTACTGTCCATGGTCACAGAGCAAAACTAATGTGAAAGCCAGAGGAAAATCCCATCTTTGACAAAAACAATCAGTGTTATGCTTCTCTTCCTTAACACACGGAAGAGTAGCACTCAAAAAGTTCTTAGGGACGTCACACCGTCACACCGTCTGCCCCTGAAAAAGGGCAACATTCTGAACACACACGGAGGGCGACCGGTTTATCATTCCAAGCGGAGACTCCCCAGCTGAGGGGATGAGGTTCCAGTTCTGGCACACGGGCTGTAACTGATCTTAGCGGGAGCTCCCCTTGGTTTAAAAGGAAAGAGATGATCACGTTAGATTTAAATTGGAAATATTCCCGGCGCGTTAAGAAACGTTGGAGGTTTCTGGAGGATCATATTCGTGTCTGTTTTCCTCTCAATTTCATTATGAACTACAATAAAAGGAGTCTCAAAAATAGTTACTTTCACTGAATTTGTGGGTCGCTTCCCTTGTGGTTCGGGGACAGCAAGTTCCCGGATCCCATGGGTCTGCCCGTCCTGCACAAGGGCACGTCTCTGTTACACGTGGGCTTTAGGTTAGGAAGCCACGCCCCCAAGTCCCTGGGCTCAGTGTAGAAAACATCTTGTAGGAGAAACTTGTCTAGCAATGCTGTATTTGGGAACTATAATAATCGGAAGCCCTAGATAGCCCTAGATAGTACATTCTGCCTCCATCTAAGGAAGATAGAGCGGGTGGTGCTGTTTTCTCAACGGCGTTTGAAAAAAAAAATGCAGAGTATCAGTTTGCCAACGTACACCAACCAAAGGTTCCTGCTGCGCTCCCACGTGATAAATCAGAAAGAAAGAGCTGACCTCACGGGCCAAGTCAGTTCTCCAGTGGAAACTGATACCCACACCATAATCTACATCACTTTCCTTGCCAGTAAAACATGTGTTTCCTGTTACAGGAGACCAGCTTTAACACACAGGATCTGACATTTGGTAGGTCCCCAATAAATGCAGAATCCATCAATGTCCGTTACACGGAATAAAACGGTTTTATGAGTCACACTGCGCAGAGCATTTGCCAATAATCACTTGCCTTCTTAAAGTCCAGCATGCAGAGTTTGGCTTTCTCTCCGAACTGCCACTTGCACTGAGTGTGTGCGTCGTACAGCTGTCCCGGCAGCTTCTCGGGGTACCTGTACTCCTTCACGGGCTTCGGCTGATCGGCCAGGCACAGGGCTTGGGCGGTGCTGAAACGCAGAGGAGACGGGCCGCTAGTGATTCCGGAAGACTTACCAGAGATCCACACCCGGCTACGCCTTGCTCTTCTCATGCAATCTGACAACACAGCCCGAACAGCAAAGAGGGGGCGCTTTTCCTCTGGGGTCCAACGTTTATCTCGATTATCTTTAAACACGGAGGCCACATTTCCTCAAATCGCTCATAACGCCTTTCGGCTTTTCCAGGAAGGCAATTTGTTCTTTGTCAGATTTCTCCAGCTTATCGTGGGGCTGAGGGAAATGGAATCGCACACCCAGATGTGCAGCGTGTGAAGCTCTGACCGTAGACACCTTTTACGTGTACTTCTTGCCACAAACGAGCAAAAGATGGAAATGGGCATTGTGAAAGACAAACACAATCAATCTCAAAGACTAAAATTTTCTTTCTTTTCTTCCCTCTGTCCTTTTTTCTTTCCTTCTCCTTTTCTTCTCCTCTCTCCCTCCATCCCTCCCTCCCTCCCTCCTTTCCTTCCCCAGGCCAGGGACCACTGGCACCCCAGCTCACCGCGGTTTGCCATGGCATATAGCAGTGATTTCTACCAGTGATGTGCTACACTCAGGCTAATTTCTGACTCGATTCCCAAGTCAAGAAGGAAATGACTGTGCCCAAGTTTACTAGCAGATGGCTAAAGACCAACTATTGATATTTTCCTCCACAAACACAGTATCCCCTTCTCTACCAGGGACGTGCATAATTATTATTTTTGTATTTGGAAGAAGAGAAAACAGTGTTTGCACGTAGCAACTAAATCTTACCTACAAATTTCAACAAGCAACACTCCCTCCCCCGTATTCTCAATATATGACCATTAGCAAACTCACCCACGCATCCCTACACTTTTCTTTGTGTGGTCATCCACTTTGGCCTCAGTCCCAGATCCCACTGCCTTGGAGCTCACGCATGCATACCTTCAATTAATATTCACATGCAAAACACGAGGGGTGGTCCCGACTAATGTGGATGAGACAAGAATCCCACATACAAAGAGGTCAGAAGCCATTTAAGAGCAAACTGAGAAACACAGATTAAATCAAATGATAGGACCGTGTAAAGATCAGTGAATGGCTCATTATGAGTGTTCAAAAAATGGTGTGTCTATCACTACTATGGCAGTCATAATGCAAAGGAATATTTTCAAGTAAAGAAAAATGAATAAAAGCATAACTAGCACTTCAAGACAAGAGAAACTTGGCAATTCTGGAACTTCATAGAACCTTTCTCTGATGGATCGCAAATGATTTTGATACACGGGTTCAGCATTCTCCAGTATCTCCCTGAGGCCACGTCAATCTTATCCCTTCCCTATGGACAGGAGACCTGGACACATCAGCCACGCCGACCGGCCCACGCAAGGGACTGAAAATTAAAAAAGATTCACAGGTTCAGGAATTTTTATAGTTGGTGTGAATGTATAAGCACACAGCCTGAGGACAAGGTTCCCTCCTGGCCAAGAAAAATGAAGTTCACAGACTGGGAGCCTGGAAGAAGGTTCAGGAGCACACACACCACTGCTGGGATGTGAAAGTCGACTCCAATTAGCTTCACCTTTGAAGAGCTGAAACTCCCCGTGTTGATCGTACCCTGGCCCTTCTGGTTGGGTTCACGCTTGAGCATGTCTGGTTTTTCCCTCAGCCCCAGCAGGTCTCACAGCTAAGCGCATGGCCAGTGGGGCAGGTGGAAGAAAACCGCACGGTGCGGATGTAGGAAGAAAAATCACACTGCCACTGTGCGAACATCCCCCGTTGTATCCACGTGAACAAAACGCATTTGACTCATTGCATGCCCCGGACATGACCTGCATGTGATAAGCAAAACCATAAAGCTGTAGATCATGTGGACGAAGACACTCATGACTTTGGGGTAAGCAGGGTTTTTCCTTTTTTTCCAACAATACACAAAAAATGCTAACCCTAAAGGAAAAATATGGATTAATTTTGACTCTGTGACACACTCAAAAAACTTCTGTTAACCAAAAGACACCAATAAAAGTATAAATACTGAGTCATAGAGTGAAAGATGATATTTCCAGTACAAGTTTTCCATAATGGACAACGTGTTCCTACTCAGAACACATAAAGTACTCCCATCAAGAGATATGAAAAAATAAATAGAGCCTACTTTTTAAAAATTCACAAGAGACTTGAACAGGCACTTCACTAAAGATGATTCAAGTGTCCATTAAACATGAAAAAGATATTGAATGATCTCTGTAATTACCTCTTCGGTATGCCACTACACCCATCAACGTGGCTAAAATGGAAAAGACCAAGAAGACAAAGCGTTGGTAAGGATGTAGAGCCATGTATGCTGTAGGCATGTGACTTGGCACAACCACTTAGAGAAGCTGTCTGGCCATGTTTACAGACATTACAGACTGTGTATGTGTGATCCTGAAGTTCCAGTCCTACATATATCAGAGAGTATATGCAAACCCAAAGAATACGCAGAGTAGCATTTTTTACAATAGCCCCAAATTCGAATCTCAAATGTCCATCACCAACAGAATGGAGTAGTAAGTAGTAGCACATTCATGCGGTTAAAAATAAGTAAACGATGCTACATTTTTATGAAGCAACAAGGATGAATCTCATCATCATGATATTTAGCCAAAGACCCCAGACACAGAGTAGCACATAATTCATGATTTCATTCATAGGAAGTTCAGAAACAGGTAACACTAGTCTATGGGTCTGGCATCAGGAGAAATGGTTATCCCTGGGGAGTTCACCGTGTTCTGTGCCTTCTTACGGAGGTTAGTTAACACATCCATCATCCCACGTATTGATATTTGCGGGGACTTTGAATGTCTACTCTCCTAGCAGCTGTCAAAGGTAGAACACGGCATTGTTCTCTAGTCATCACGCTGCACACGGCAGCCCCGGAGCCCGTGCATCTCTCTGCAAAGTCTGTACCAGGGACCACCTCCACCAATGTCCCCAACCCCCACCCTGGCAGCCACCTCTCTACTCTCTGATGCTATGAGCTTGACTGTTTAGATTCCACAGAGGAGTGAGAGCCTATGGTATTTGTATTTCCCTGACTTACCTCTCTTAGCGTAATGCCTCCAAGGTCCAACCACATTGCCAAAAATGGCAAGATTTCCATCTTTCTCATGTGAATAATATTCCACTATGTGTGTGTGTGTGTGTGTGTATACACATACATATATATACAACCTTATACACATATATACAACCTTATATATATATATAAAGTTGTGTATATGTATATGTATACAGATAATCTTTAGCCATTCATCTGTAGACAGATGACAGGTTGTTCCCTGTCTTCACTATTGTAAAGTGCTCTGAATATTGATCTGAGAAGTTACACTACCACATTCACTGTGTGAACATTCACGAAGCTGCACCCTTATAATTTTGTGCGTTTCTATATATCTGCTTAAACACCACAAAAATAATGTTAATAAAACACAAGGCAAGGTCAAAGATACCACAGTGATATTTCAAAGTCCGTTTCCCACTCTGACTGATGAGCCACAAAACGTGAAAGAGGTTGAGAAATCTTCCAGTCATCCCTGCTCCTTGTCCACATCAGGAACGGGGCCCTCGGAACAGATTATATTACTTGCCAAGGTCAAGACCCTCCCAGACACGAAGGATAAAGCCACAATCAGCATATCAGCTCTGATCTCTGCTGCTCTTTCTGCCACAGGGCAGGGCCTGCTCTCCACTTCCGTAGAAACTAACTTGGTTTTTCTTAAGACGAATGTTATAGAGCAGAGTAAGATGTGAGCGTAAGTGTATTCTTTCCATTACACCCAAAAGTGTGCTCAGTGGCCTCTCGGGTCAAATCAAATCTTCTCGTTGACAGAGGCGGTATGAGGTATAGAAGGGGATCCCTTTGAACTCTTGGTTCCTGGCGTTCGTCCCCTTTCCCATGGATTGCCTTCGACTCATGTGGTCAGAGGGGAGGTACATTCAAGGGTAGAGGATTCAGATTTTTAAAAAGCACATTAGAGATGAGTTCCCGTTGACATTGAATTAAAATAATGAGCTAAAATTTCCCTAGTCCTAGGCCTCTGAGATGCAGACATGAGTACATGGGATGAGTCTGTGTCTGTCCATAGGAAATGACACATGACTTCACTGAGGAGGCTGATGAATTTCCTCCAAACATATATCTGTCCTTCCTGACTACCGACTGTGGGGAAATGTTGTGCTGACAACTTCAGACCAACTGAGGTCCTTCATTAGATACTTTTTCCACGTACCAAATGCTGGACTGCTAATAAAGGAAAGCAGATGCATCTATACAAGTTAGCCACTTGTCCTTACTCATTGTTGGGATCAGATCCAAACAGCTGCCTAATTGGCAGAGAACATAATGGGCTCGTGATTACATGTAAATCAGGAAGTCAGCAAACATATCAGAGTAGAAAGTCTCCGATTCATTAAAGCAACAAGGCACCACCGTTCACACAGTGTGTGTCCAATTGGTGACTGGTCACCCCAAGTAAAAGAAGGCTTTTGACATTCGGAGGCTCCCTTGGAAAATGTAACCTTTCAAGAAAACAAACGGGTGAACATATGTAATCCTGCATATTTGTTTATAATCATGTGGCCTGGAGAAATTAGCAAAGTTCTTGCAAACAGAAGTTTTTTACTGAATTGCCCCACAAGGGTTTTATTGATGGACACAAGAACAAATGAGCATACTTGAGCAAATGTGGAACAATCCTGGGATCCCAGAGCAAACATGTCTTTGAACCAGACTCTTGGCAACCCCTCCTAGGGTCACAGTCTGATTCGAAGCTCACAGCTCATATCTAATGTCATCAAAACAACTGTTCTCTAAGCATATAACTATGTTTTTTTTCCAAGAGTTCTCCTATATTTCTTGGCAGCTTAATAACTTTATCTGGACTCTTTTATGATGCTAATTCTCAACGTACACCCAAACTTCGCATCCCCTGCTTTCCAAGATTTGTCCAAGCACGTTTCAAAAAAAAATTAAAAATGTTTATCTTCATCATAACCATTAAAATGAAAAAGCTATAAAATTTTGAAAAATAATCTAGAAAATGAGAGGAAAGATTTGTGATACAGAAAACTCCAAATTTCCCTTGTTAATACAACTAAAAGCCTGGTGTGCCTAAGTCCATGCCCTTCTTTATGACAAAGCAAAGTTCTTAACACACACACACACACACACACACACCCCTCAAGCACATCTGAACCGGTGCAAGAGTGAGCCACAGACCTTGCTAACAATCCCCACCTTGACCTCATAAGAATCCCGCACAGGGAACAGCAAATGTTGAGAAGACCTCAGTGGGAGAATAACAGTAACACTGCTTTCCGTAGTAGAGATAGAAGAAAAATGATCAAGCGTGTATTCCTAGAGTGCAGATTTATATATTACCAGGAGATGGGCATTCTCCACAAGATTCGCACTCTTCTTGGATGGCAGAAAATACAGAAGGCGGCCAACACTCCTGTAGGGGGCAAAGTATGTTGACTGATGGGGGAGGGACCGCCGGCTGACTGAGGTAGTCAAGATGCTGGCTCAGCAGACTCGCAAGGGCGTCTGGAGAGCTGAGCGAATGGGCAGCGAGAAAGGGAAACCAGTCATGGGCTCACGGCTCCACGTGCGTTCGGGGGGCAGTCTCAGATAATGGACACACCGGGGGCACCGACAGAAATAGCCATGTGACCCCATCCCACGGTGTTCTATACACTACATGATGTCATTTAAGTAACAGAAAAAAAAAGGAAGGAAAAGGGACTTGACTGAAAAAATAATGAGAAACAGAGAGAAAGAGAGGAAAAAAACACAAAGAAAACCTAGAACCCAAGATAAGAAGCTCAGTGAGGCAGGCCGGAGAGGCCAGCTGAGACCTGAATGGGTCTATAGGGCACAGCAGGAGCCCAAGACTTTGGCCCTAGTCCCTAGCTTGGAATAACTAGTTCCGTTTTGACGGTAGGAACTCGCGTCACTTACAAAGTTCCCTGGCTGCTAACCTGATGGATCTTGGGGGTCGCCAATCTGTTTTTCTTCCACCAACTCTGCTTGAGCTGTTGTGGGGCCCGTGGTCTGCAGCTCCATCTTCCCGGCACAGCTGCTGCCATGGTGTGGGGGCAGAAACGGGTAAGGTAAACGCATGCGGCCCTGGGGCCTGGGGCGAGCCCAGAATGGGCTCCCTGCAGCATGGGGTCCAGAGGAGGGTGGGGGAGGGGGGAGGTCATCAAATGACATGCACAAGTATTTCTATCCATATCTTCATTATGTGTGTCTATTAGTACTTGTAAGCATATTATTAGTTATGAAAATGCAAAATATATTTTATATAGCAGATATATAACTGAGTATTATTTAAATATAAGGAATAGCTATAAAATATATAGAAACACACCTAACAATGCAATAAATCTACATTTCTGTTCATATATATATATATATATATATATACACACACACACACACACACACAGTTTCATATTTTTAAAAGAATTCTGTCCTGGCAAAAGCTTTCCTTTCCTTGAAATATCAGCATTTGCCCTATTTTCTGTTAATATGAATAGACTTGATCTCGTTTTTTGCTTTGGTTTCTAGAAAGGCCAAATTTGCCCAATTTCAAGCTTCAGTAGCACAGCCTAAGCATGCATCTTAAGACTGGCATACTTGTGTGTTTTTTCCTTGCTCCTTCATGTTTTATTTTCATTTGCTTTCCTCTTCATCCGAGTGTCAATTCTAATTAGTTTGTGTTTGCTTTCTTGTTAAAATCTGCTCCAAATTCTTACAGTAAGGTGGTTTGGGTTGTTAAATTTTCCCAAGAATAATAATGGACATGAAGGGTGCTAACGTTGATACCTTTGGTGACGAATCTCAGAAATGTGAACACATTTAACTGAGAACTAAATATGGCAGCCCGTCTCCTGCGAGCAGGGACCCTTTGGGGAAATAGAGAAGCACACGCTTTGGACCTCCTTGATGACAATCAGGGGGTCGTGGAGAGCCGGTGTGTTTGTCGGAGAGCGAGCACGATCCCTCCGCGTGTCTGGTAAAATAAAGTATGTTTCTGTGTAATGAACACGCATGCCCACGCTCCGTAGCAGAAGCAATTCCTCTCAGAACCAAGGAAATAATGTTCTTGAAGTGACAACCACGGAAAGTGGTGTGTCTTTCGGGAGGAACAAAAACATCAAACCACAGTCCGTTCCAGGAGGCCCCACAGGGTCCCAGGAGAGCATGTCACAAGGGAAGAAAAGGGGACTCTGAGGGCTCGGATGGACGCAGTGCCTCCAATCCCCGGCCCGTGAGCCAGTTGCCTGTGCCTGTCCTCAGAGGCAAGTCATCTTCACAGAGTTAAGAGCTACTTTATTTTTTTAAAGTTTATTTATTTTTGAGAGAGAAAGGCAGTGAAAAGAGAGGGACAGAGGGAGAGAGAGAGAATCCCAAGCAGACTCCGAGCCATCAGCCCAGAGCCCAATGTGGGGCTCGAACTCACAAACCACAAGATCATGACCTGAGCCAAGATCAAGAGTCGGACGCTCAACCCACTGAGCCACCCAGGTGCCCCAAGAGCTACTTTCAAAACAAAGCCTCTCCCTCACCTTCTTAGTATTTGAACCAACTAAGTTTGTTAAGAAAGACTATGATCTCAACAGAATGGCTTTTCCTTGGCTCTTTGCATCCAGGCTTCTTGGGATCAGTAGAGAGAGGTCAGGGTCAGGGGCCTAAATGCCTAGAGTCCATTCCCAATTCTGGTTCCCCACATCACTTGCCTTGTGGCAGGAGCCGGGGATGCCCAGATGGCCTCTCTTTCACCCTCATGTCCTTTCCCTTCAGAGCATGTGGGGGGACGACGTTCCTTCCTCGCCCCTTGCAATCTAGGCCGTCAAGTGCCCTCTCGCTGCCAGGAATGTGGCCCTGTCCTGGCCACCCTCCACAGCCCTCTCCCACCCCAGTCACTGGCTGCAGGGACAAATAGGTCCCACAGGAAGAGGAGGCCATGGGACAGAAGGACCTGGTCTCTGCATGAGCACACAAAGCACGTTTGCTGACCTGCGTGGGAGCATATGAGTCAGAAGTACACTCAGGGTTCACCCGTGAAACCAAACTCCAAACTCAAAGTCTTGAGATATGGGGGAAAATCACGTTTACTGGCCGACAAAGGCTGCTTCTTAAAGTCCCTCATTTCTCTAAAAAGTTTAAAATCTACTATCTCTTTTTCAGGGCATCAAACCCTACCTCCTCAGTGCCCTAGACCCCAGATGAATTAGCACTATAGTAAAAATTTCCTAAAACAATTATTAAAATTACAGGATTTTAGAGCCAGGCTAAGGTATATATACTCAAGTTTCCCTCCTGATATGACATGCACTTTGTGGAAAAAGAAAAGACACACAGAGATACACGTGTGCACACACACGAGTCATGTGTGCTTTGTGATTGTGTGCACGGTAGGTCTTTCTGCTCATGAATACAACATGTTTGGTTACAGAACTGAGACGTTAAAAATAACTAAATGTTAGTGACAAACACTTTGATTTGGTAAGTACCTTGGGTTTCCTTTGATCTAAATGTCAAATGATGTGCATTAAGTCTTCAAGGCTCGGTGCTCTAAGGAAGTATTTGGCCAACTTCTCGGCCAAATGGACGTCTCAAGACACCCTCAAATGGGAACCATCCTGGGGAGCCACAGCCCCGCCTGGGCTGTCTGGGCAGAACGAGGCTGCCAGGCAGGGGTCACCAAGGACAGGCAGGGACACGCGACCAGCTCCAGGAGTTCACACCTTAAAAATCTGTGCAGGTCTTGGCGGCTGCAGGATGACCAGGAGAAGACCCCATTGCGTCCTGCCAACGTAGGGGACATGATGTTGCCCTCCGACTTCTTGCACGTGTTGCCTTCTCCATCATGGACCATGCCAAAGCTACAAGAGAGAGAAACGGGTCCTTCAAAACACGGAACAGTGTCGAAGATCTAACACAGTCTAGAAAACACTTCTGCATGCCGGTCGGGCAGAAATGAAACGTCTGTGCAGCCAAACTGTGGAGAAGACTCACTACTCACAGAGCTTTTCCTGAAGAACTTCCGCTTGGTGAGTTGTTGGCAAGTACGCGCCAATACCAAAATGGAGGCGTCGGCTAAAGGCGGATGAATTAATTATAAGGAAGCATTTCAAGGAGGGTACGGAGGGCAGGTCGCGCCATCTTGGTAAAGCTGATACTGTCCTGCACCACTTTCTTCCCACCGCACTCTCTTCTGCTCACCAGGGATTTTCAGAATTTCCAGATGTTTGTTGGAAATACAAACGCAGGCTCCCTGGGCAAGCTTGGTGCTTCCCACGGTTAGAGAACTGAGAACCGACCGGAGCTCCCTGTGGTGCTGACATTTCACCCTTACTCCCATCAAAGGCTAGTCCCCCTCAGGCCACTGCTGGGGGCTGTCTTAGCGGGACTGTGCTCCCTCTATCCCTTTGGAGGTAGGAAATCCGCGGAACCCCAGTGGGCAGTGGCTGCCTTTATGTGTGTGAATTGTCTGAATGTACCCTGCTCCTCATGATGAAAAACCAGACCACTGTGGGGCTCCAGCCCTAACTTCAGAGAGGGGGACATGTCAAGCTACCCTGGCTCTTGGGATACTTCATAGGCTCCCTTACAAATGTGCCAATTCCACAATGCCAACTGGCATCCCCTGACTGTCACTTACAAAAACTCTAGCCCTGCATCTCTAAGAGTCCCACTGACTGATGCTATGTCTCTCTACCAAGTCAGCTTCTTCTTCTTAACTGCCTAGAGTTCAGCCTGTAGGGGAGTCTCGCACTGCCGTCTTCACCAACCGTAGGACAGCACAACTAACTGTCTGGGGAAGAAAGCATGGGCGGGACTCGGGAGCTCTATGTGACCCCTAAGGCTTCCCATTAGGGCAAACCTATTCTTAGAGAATCAAGCCACTGTTGGATATTAATGTCCAGTACCTGCCAAATCATTGTATGGATTCTTAGATAATGGGGTTCTGCATGAGTGGGGTACAGAGCAAAGGGGAGAAGAAGAAGCAAAACAAAGAAGGGTGAGATGGTTACTGGGTCTGGGGACACTCTGCCTCCAGGGACCCCACGATGAGAGGAGGCAGGGCAGCAGGGACAGAAGACCCAGAGCCCCGGGAAAGCGTGCTCCAACAGCGGGCCAGGGAATGTTCACTTGTTGCTGAGGCTGAAGACCCCTTTCTCTCTTAACTGGTTTGCTTCTAGAGATTTAAGAGTAACAATAAAAAGAGCAACTAACATGTGTAAGCACTCACTATTTTTCAAACAGGGTATTAAACACGTCTGTATTTCCTAACATAAATCTCACGGAAAGCCTATAAGGTGGGTATAATGTTGTGGCAGCAAGACTGAGGACTGGAGAGAGCCCTGCCCACGGTCTCGGGGTCAAGGCTAGGACCTGCCGTTCCTGACCTCAGAGCTCAGGCGGGACCCATGCAAGAGCGTAACGCGAGCATGATTAAAGGGCGTATCCAGGGAAATCTGGCATGCAAACATAGTTGAATTTCTGCAAAATTCCTGCTCAGTACCAAGGGTGATGCAGATGGAATCATTTCAGCCTCCACCCATCCTCTGAAGTTCTATTAAAAGCAATCAATCAAGGCCACGGTAACCATATAGCAGAGGAAATGTGTCACGGCTATGAAAAGGATTCAGACTGTAATCATATATGGGTGGCTGCCTTGGGGAGAAAGTTATGAAAACTAACTATCGAAGTGCCCTCCCCTGGCCGGCTCTTGACCTGAATGTGAAGGACACATACGCTGTGGTCCAGTGAGTGCCCCAGATAAATCTGCTTCCCCTCTGCCTCCGTTTCTAAGAAATAAAAGCCACAATATCCCAGGTCTGGGGATGTATGCATCTTAAACGTTTTCATCTAAGGTCTTTTCTTTTTTTTTTTTTCCTTAAATTTTTTTTTTAACATTTACTTATTTTTGAGAGACAGAGCATGAGCAGGGGAGGGCAGAGAGAAAGAGGGAGACACAGAATCCAAAGCAGGTTCCAGGCTCCGAGCTGTCAGTCCAGAGTCTGATTCAGGGCTTGAACTCACGAACCACAAGATCATGACCTGAGCCAAAGTCGAACACTTAACTGACTGAGCCACCCAGGCTCCTCCATTTAAGGTATTTTCAATAATTCTTTCTGGAATTGATTCTCAAACCCCTCTGTGCATCAGAATATCTGAGAATGGGCTCCCCAAAGCCCGTCCTGGTAGAGGTTTTTTATTTAGAATCTTGGGAGCTAAGACTGGCATTTGGGTATATTCGGACACAGTAGGGAATCCTGATGTCCACCGAAATCTCAGCACCACTGGCTAAGAGTTGTTTTTCCAAGTAGTACAACGACCGTATCTTGTACTGTGATGGATGCCAGCACATTTGCATGAAAGTACCACACAGTGATCGCATCTGATATTAATATTAATGAAGTTATGGAAGGATGAATAGAATGCATTTTGAAGATAAGATTGGTATTTGGCAACCAAGAATTATAATGACTACTAAGTTATAGATACCAGAATTTTTTTTTTTTGCTTTTGTGAACCACAGTATTTTATTCAAAGTTTTTATCACCCCATATGTTAAAACTCTAAATATATTCTTTTCTTTCTTACCAACTAGCTTTTAAGTTTCTAAAGGATGCACGTCTCCCTGTCCGTGCTCAGCTCCAAGCCAGTGCGCTCACTAGCTGATGACAGGTTCTCCACTGCTGTTTGTTGAATAAACAAAGACCAACCTTCCGCCTCAAACACCCACTCAAATACTTGGATATAAACCTAATTTTAGATGAAAATGAACTTGAGAATTATATTCAATGGGAGATGCCTTTAATATCTTCTATGGTATGTTCTGAGTGTGATTTGATCACACCAGCAAGCACGTATTACTAATGACATACCCAGGATGGTGAACGGCCAAATATTGTTAGAGATTGTACCCATTACTTCAGACTGTTCTGACAGCAGAGGCTAAGGAAACAAGAAACCCTCGAAGTAACCACAGGCCAATGTCACCTTGATAGTTAGATCCCACCCTTGGTGCCACAATATGCCACAGGTGGACCTCAGTGTCCAGAGCTCTGATATGGACTTTTCAAGAGGCACAACCCAAGACGGAAAGAGTAGGCATGGACAGGGCACCAGGTGGGTCTCAGGGACCGGGGCCGATCACACAACCAGAAGAGTGTGGGCTGTGGATGTGGGGTCTCCATCAGGGTTTTGCCTCTCACATTCACAAGCATTTGGATTTCAAGCAAATGACTTAAGTCACCAAGCCTCAGTTTCCTCACCCATATAATGGGGGTAATAAAACCTGGCTCTTAAATTGCACAGAAGACCTGGCACCACACACATCGCAAAGGAAAACCCACAACTTCCATCCACTTCCCTGATTCAGATTGTGGTCTGGTAAAATTGCTCAATACCTAGATGTCCCTTGTATACATATGGTGTGTGTGTGTGTGTGTGTGTGTGTGTGTGTGTGTGTGTGTGTGTTCAGCCAAAGGTCAATAGTTTTCAAATGCTCTTTGGATACAGAAACGAAAAGTCTCAGGAAGAGCAGTAAGTAAAATTGGTAAGAAATGACCCTCCAGCCTTCCTGGGCTCACTGTGGGGCAGTCTGACAATCACTGGCCAGATGAGATCTTAATGGAGCTGTTCCCTTGATATTCTGCAAACCCTCAAAATCATCGAGGGCCTCCCCAACCCAGCGGTAGGGGCTCAGTTGATGACAGCGCACGGCCACAACTCGGGGAGGTTTAAACCTCACCATCAAATGCTGGCAAGGGCATCTAACCTCGCCAGCCAAGTCGGCTTCAGCTGAACGTGACAGCAGGCCAATTCTGGTTCCTCCGACTTCCCTAGTCTTCCCTGACTTGGTCTCTTGCAATGCCTACAGCCCATGAGGCCCGACCCTGGCATGCCACGTCTATTTTGTCCTTCTCTTAAGATCCTTGGATGCAGTGGATCACTTGTGTTTTCACGGAATCCTACTCAAGGCTCTGCTGGCAGAATGGAAGTCATGCCTGGTGAAAGTCAGCACGTGCAGCAGAAGACAGGCAGCAGGATGATGGTTCATGAATACTTTTTAAAAAATTCTTTTGAATTTAGTTTTGAAAAAGAGACAGCATGAGTAGGGGAGGGGAAGAGAGAGAGAGAGAGAGAGAGAGAGAGAGAGAATCCCAAGCAGCCTCTGTGCTGTCAGTGCAAAGCCCGATCCAGGGCTCAAACACACGAAACCATGAGATTATGACTTGAGCCCAAACCAAGAGTCAGAGGCTTAACTGACTGAGCCCCCAGGTGCCCCTCATGAATACTTGTAAGCACAGCAAATATGTTTGAGGATGTCTTGATGGTCCGAAATGATAATGCAAGTTAAGCGTGTAAGCCTGTGTTGTGTGCTAGGAATGCTCAGCTCAAATAGTACACCTTCAGTTACACCCGCACACGCATGCTGAGGATCTCACAGACTCGGTTTTGCAGGTGGAAACTTAGGTAAGAGAAGGCCATGCAATGCACGCTGGTCATGGCAGTGGGAGGAGCCCAGGGGATCCGGAATCCCAGGCCCAGGGTCCGACTCATCAAGTGGCATGACTTCCTTTGTACCTGGGGATTTTTCAGATGGATTCATGCCATTCGGGTGACATACTCTCCAGACCATGTGGTTCTCCACACCTGCATCTAGCCAACCACACGTCCTGTGCTAAGTGATTGAATATAACCAGGAAACTCACTCTACACCACTGGCTTAGGAACGATCCTGACTCAAACCCACATCCTAAAGGAGAGCACACATCCTCACTTCTGGTTCCTGTGTCTGTCTCTCCCTTTTCCAACACAAATCCAAACACAGGTTCTTAGCCCTTTCTATGTATAGATTAGATTCCTCAATATGATCCAGAAGATGTCCTGAGAAGAAAATAAGTGAACTTAGTAGAAAAAATGGGCCGGACAGTGACTGAGATATTTCTTGGAGTTAAAGGTTACACCCTCTGGCTGAAAGCCATGGACAACAGCATTCCTCCAACCTCAGTGATGTCCTCTGAATGTAAAGACACCCGAAGAAGTAAAAATAGAATGTTTTATAAAGTCCTAAAAAACATGGGGGAGAGCATGGGTGGCTTAGTTGGCTAAGCGCCCAACTTTGGCTCAGGTCATGATTTTGCAGTCCATCGGTTCAAGCCCTGCATTGGGCTCTGTGCTGACAGCTTGGAGCCTGGAGGCTGCTTCACATTCTGTGTCTCCCTCTTTCTCTGCCCCTCCCCTGCTTGCACTCTCTCTCTTTCTCCTTGTCTCTTAAAAATAAACAAACATTAAAAAAAGTCCTAATAGATTTGAGTTCAGATTGCAAAACTCAAAACACTGACTCTGCTTGGAGCTCATTACCTGGCATGACTTTTATATTCTGATGTTTGATCCACACACCAAAGCTATAATTCCTCTCCAGGAGTAATACTTAATAAAGAAATGAACTGAAAAAAATGTGTGCATTTTCAATTCAATGAAAATCCATGGAGTTGGATCACTGAGCCTTGCTGTGTCCTTTCCCATTTGATAGAGTTGCCACAGCCAATGACTCATCTGAAATATTTGCGCCTCCCTGTGTCATTCCGTCCCTCCTGTTGACTCACATCTGCTGGACACTCAGCATCACATCATCTACCCGCCAGGCTGGCAACACAGAGAGAGGCATGTCCCCAGTGGTCTCCACAGTCGGAGCTGCATGTGAAATAGCTCTGCAAATTTCACGGAAAGTGTTACAAACAGCAGGTGCTACCATTACCACTGCAGTGACTGTCGTTACTGTGACTATCACTGTCCCTCATCTTGCCATTCAGCACACACAACGTCCTGCGTGGATTTCCTACTTCCTCAACGTGATGAGAAGCCACTCCCCAGGCCACACAAAGAGTTCAGAGCTCCCGCTCCCTGTCTCTTGCGTGATGTCCTCTAAATGTCAAATGTTCAAGAAGCGGCTGGTAATACTCTGGAGATTAAGTTTAGGAGGAGTGGGAATCCCTTTCATCCAAACCTAGGGCCCGTCTCCCTCCTCCCATGCATAGTCGCATTTGCAACTAAAACACTTTTATCTTGTTTGAGGAAAAAAAACTTTTTCAATTTTGACCCAGTGATGAAAGGCGATATTAATTGACTCCTAACAAAAAATAAAAGGAGACGCTGATCCTTGCTGACACTGGAGACTAGTCTCAAATGGATCCAGTTTCCCTTCCATTAGCCCCACCGCCCAAGTGCGTGGACTTCAACCGCTCGGCTAACACTGAGCTGCTCAGCCCTCGGTGACTTAAATATTTCTTACCTTGATTGTTTAATTAAATTCAGGTATGGTTCAGGGGACAGCAAGAGCCTCATGTCGTTAAAATAATGAGAGTTTTTGAAGTTTTAACTCTAGCAGTCTATTAAAAACACAATTGTGATTTAGCTGAAAGCTTCATCGACTACAGGGGCAATTTTCCAGGCACTGGGAAAGTCAATCATTACCTATGATGATGGAGGGATCAGAGGCAGAACATAAGCTTCATTTTCAGGTCATCGGTTCACACAGCCGAGTGTGCACGGCCTCCACGGGGGTCCACTAAAGACAGGTGCACGCATTTGTGAACACACACACACACACACACACACAGACGCTGTGGAAAGTTGGGAGGGCATGGTCTCGGTCCACTTCTAACGGGATGGAGGGGTCAGTTTTACAAACACTGCCTTTTGCAGATTTTTGTCATTTGAAGTAAACCCAGAGTGAACGTAAAAATAATAGAAAAACGACAATTCCTGGGTATGCCTTCTCTGGGAGAAAATTCAAGGAAGCCGCAGCGCAGCAGGATGCCATCTGTGCCCCCACTGCCGGTGCTCACGTGGGTCAGCAGGTGCAGCACGTGAGCCTCAGCGAAGGAACAAAACCCCGACAGGGACGCCTCGACCTCAGGCAGTTCACAGAATCACTAGCCCAAGAAACCTTGGTTCAGAATGAGTTTCTGCAAGTAACTGATGGAGAGGTTTCATTGCACAGGAACAAACGTAAATTGCTCATGTAGAAAGACGCTGGCTGTTGCTGAGGCCGCAGTCCAGCACCAGCGTCCGTCTGTCCAAGCCCCAGGCTCACCACTCACTCCGGACGCCGCCCGGTTTGAAAACCGACAGCACTGGATATATGGGAATGTGGGCGGCGGGCCAGCTCCTACCAGGCCCAACCCCTGGTCTCATCCGCACTCCCCAAACTATGCTTGGCGCACTGATCAAATAACATCTCTACAAGTTGTAAAAGTGATGCAAGAATGCAAAGCTCTGGGGTGACCCGGTGACAATAGGAGGCTCTGTCATTATCACCTCTGGTAGGAATGGACCGGGGAAGGTCGGCGTGCAGGACTGAAGTTCAGAACAGGACAGAGTGGCATCCTTTATGGGACATAAAGGAAGAGCAGAGAAAGGACAGCGTGAATGTGGGAATTCCCCACGGCTTTCGACTGCGTGTGGTCAGGCCAAATTAGAAATATAAGCACCTGAGGGCTAGCGTGTCTTACCTGTCGGTGACGTTCTCCCTGGAGCTACATGAGGCCCCCACAGACCTAACAAACGTATTTCTGTGACAGTCGTGCACTACGGAAAGCAGCTTCGTCCCACCCTCCCACGTGGGCGCACTTACTTGTGTCCAGACTCGTGGGCGATGGTGAAGGCCAGTCCGAGACCCGTATCTTCATTAATGGTGCAGCTCCGGTATTTACTACACATTCCACTGATGGGCGCAAACCCTGCAGGACCCAGAATGAAGAGATTTTACAACAGTGTCGCTGCAATAAAATAAGGAAAGTGTATCATACACGTGCGTGTATTGTGTGTCCTTTAGAGAAGTGTGGTTTGCACCTTCACGAGGTGAAATCTGGGAAACTTTGGACAAATGTATAAAGGGTTCATTGCAACGTGAGCAAAAGGTATTTCTCTCCACATAGAAAACAATCCATGGCTCTGAGTGGTGTTCACATCACAGGTTAGAATAAAGAGGCCAAGGAGAAGATGGGAGTCACTGCAGGTGAAGAATCTGTGTTCTAGAAAGCCCGCATAAAAAAGCACTGTACAGTGTGGGTGCATCAGGAGGTCCAAAGACCAGCCCAGGTTCAAGGATTTGCCAGGGGGACTCACAGGACTCAGGCTTTGTCAGACTCAGGGATAGTTTCACACAGATAACAGAGGATGAGAGCAAAATCAGCCAGGAGAATGGGTGCATGGGGACAGGTCTGGTGGGAACCAGGCACCAGTTTCCAGAGCCTTCTCCCAGTGGATCCATGGAGGATGTACCTAATTCTCCCCAGAAACATGTGGCTGTCTCATCAGAGACTCAGGGCCCAGGGGTCTTATCCGGGGCTGATCACATAGCACCCCCTCCCTGGCATGGGTGCCAACTCCGGCCTCCCAGAAGGAAGGCAGACGTTCGGTGTAAGCCCTGCTTTCTATACAAGTGGTGTAGACACAGTGGGCCAGCTCATCAAGCAGAGTAGTGGGAATCCTGGTTCTCGGAGGCCACCCTTGTCAGCAGGCCCTTCCAGGAACAAGCAGTCACGATGAACCTCTATTCCACTGAGTTCTATCTCAACACGGTCCCGGGAAGAAATGAAGAATGAGAAAGAACGTCCAGGGGAGCCCTGGATGTGTATGCTGCCTCATACACATGTAAAAAGATGGCAGGAACTGCAAAAATGGCGACTATAATGCTGCCCTGACATCTGTAGGTTCATAAATGTTTCGCTCCTGCCACATGATGGGACATCCCTGAATCTCACACAGTGAGAAGAGAGAAATGGTTCCTTAAATCAGAAGAGACAGGAACTGCTGAATCTACGAAGCACGTTTCCTTGTGAAGCAATCACTTTGGGGGAACAAACGCACACGCTGGCGCTCGGCCCGAGCACACACAGGACCGCACATCTATTCTCCACCCTTGTGTTCAGTACGGCGCACGCGTGTTCCTCCGAAGTTCACAGGAGGGTCTTACCCAGGGTGTCACAGGGCTCGTTCTTCCAGGAACATATGTCCAGGCCGGTCAGTAAGATGGCGTGGTCATGCCGCGTCCCGTCTTTGCCCATCAAGCCAGACTGCCACTGGCAGAAGCTATTTAAGGTGTGGTCCGCGTGGTGGCTTATCACAAGCCCAGGCTGCATGAGACAGACCAAGACCCCGGGACAAGAGAGAGAAAACGCCTCACAATGCCACTGTCACTCTCTGCCATCACACGAGTAGCTCAGATTTCAAACACACAGAGGGAACAGAAGGGTCTGTGGCTCATCTATCCATTTCATGGAAGGACATGCAAAGGACAGTGACTTGTCAAAACGTGCGTGGATTCGGGACAGAAGCTTCCGTTCCCTTCTGTAGTTCTGCACAAACACACGGGGGGTGTACTGAGCTGACCCTGACTGCATTCCGATGCCACAAGAAAGACTATTTCTGTGCATGAATGTTTGCGTGTCTTTGTAAGACATGTTGTAAAATTATCTAAGGCAGCAGAGTCATTTCTCTGTGACTCTGCACCTGCAGAAAAACACGCCCAGACAGCTGCTTTC
This sequence comes from Mungos mungo, assembly GCA_004023785.1. Taxonomy (NCBI): domain Eukaryota; kingdom Metazoa; phylum Chordata; class Mammalia; order Carnivora; family Herpestidae; genus Mungos; species Mungos mungo. The sequence continues at coordinate 122,407 of PISW01004121.1, read as the reverse complement.
ACAGCCAAGTTGGGCCGATTGATAACTCTTAACCATTTATTAATAGTGTTAAGTTAAGTCACTTTCCTACCAAAGCTGCATGCTTATGAGAAGGGTCCAGTCACTCGGTAAAGTTCTGTTTCTAGGAAAATGACTGGAACTAGAAAGAAACTATGCAGGACACGTCCCACCGTGTGCATATGCACCACATTCTGACAGAGCCACAGTGAAATATCAGAGTGAAGGCCACCAGCTCGCCTGCGCAACTCAGAAATCAGGGCGGGGGGCGGTGGACGGACCCACCAGATAAGGCTGCAGTGAGTTATTTGAACTATTTGTCGCTATGCTGTCCTGTGGCTCGGTCAGACAAAACCAGCTTAAACAGCTCGGTTCCAGGACAACTGGGGAGAAGCATTCATGACCAGATACTGGGTTAAAATCGGTGTCTCTCAGTCACTGAATAGGTTTTCTCTTTCATTGCCTATTTGGTCTTTCTGGAGAGTCAAGTCCATCTACACTTAATGCTGCGTGTGCACCGACACTGGGCATGCCTCACATTCCTCAGCTGGTGACTTCCAGGAACACGGCATTAATCAAAGTTAACACAGGTGTACGATCAAAAGATAACCTCGCTCATTCTTGGCAGCTTGGATGAATTCCAAGGTGAAAACGATTTAATACAAGGAATAATTAACCCGCCACCTGAGATGCCCCATCCGTTCAGCACCCCCTCCCCAGACATTGGCTCACACAGACACAATGCAGTCATATCTTCCTGACCATTCTGGCTAGAAACAGGCCAGCCCACGCAGGCCCCCGCCCCCGCCCAGAAAAACAGCAATACCCCAGAAGCTTACAGTCTGGAGACATCTTAGATCTGATGAATGACCTTAGGTTTCATCTAAAAAAATTCTTCGTTTTATAAATAAGAAAACTATGGGTATCAGGAGACCCCGCTAAGATACCAGCGCGGTGCCAGGCTCTCTCGTCCTACGTGATCAGCAGGAAGCAAAGCAGAAGGAAGGGTCTTGGAGGCTAAGGTATCCCCATCAGCAATGCCACACAAGATTCATATTCAGCCTCCCTGTGAACTGAAGTGCACGCCGTGCATTTACACAGGGACTCTGGAATGGAGGCAAAAGAGATCCTTTGACCCACTGTGACCAGGGTCCGGCATAATTCGGTGTTTGTATGCCGTGAGAGAAATGCACTTGACATTCCAGAATCTCTATGAAAACACAACCCTGTGACCCAAGGCACTGGGGGTGAGTGTGGTCAGTCTTAGGAGTTAGGAGGTGACAGCGTAAAACAGTGATGCCCAATAGTGTGATTTCACTATCAGGCTAGAGAGCGGTTTTGGGTCCCAGCAAAATGCAGAAAGGGCTCAGTCCCACCTGGAACCCCAAAAGCTCACTCGTGGTGGGGAGGTGGCTGAGACCCACTTTGCACTCTGTCTCCCCTGTGTGTTTCCCACCCATATATTTAAGGCAGCTCTCTTGTTCTACTTTCTCAAGCCTACTAAAAATAGTCCTACCACCTCTGCACTCACGTGCATGCGTGCACACCCACACACACTGGCAGGAACGCACACACATGTGCGCGTGTGCACGCACACACAAAATTCAAATCATCATGAAAGGAATTGATAAGAAACTCACTGCATGAGACGTAAGACATTCAACACTTTTTGTTCCCAAGGGAAAGGAAAGTAGGGAATCCACAGAAGGATCACATTAAGGAAAACGAAACGTCACTTTACATTGATTTTTTTCTGGGAGAAAAGAAGCTGGTTTCAAAGACAGAATACCTGGTCTTCTTCTAGGAGAATCAGACCTACAATTGCAATGTTGATGTTTCCTCCTATCGTTCCATCTTTGAACAAAGCAGACACCTGGAAGAGACAGGCATCCCCGTCAGTGCCCACTCGTGACGTTTCCCCAGCCCCCAGAGTCCTGCTGGTGTCCCTTGTGACCCAGTTACAGTCAAAGTCAATGCTGACCTTCTCATAGTGCTAGACAGACGGGTAAAGAAATACCTAATGGCCAACCAGGCTGATCATTGACTCCTCACCATTAGGTCCTGGGGGTAGGAGCTGAAACTTGGGGAGGTGAGACCCACTGAAGGGGCTACAAGCCTCCGAGGAGATAAACACCCTCATCTGCACATAATGGAATTTCTCCGTGACGACAGCAGGGTACACCTTCCCGTGCTCTCCTGGGAGGGAGGGGTGGACTCCAGAGGCGCTCTCAAGAGAAATGCTTGGGAAGAGACCCAGAAGATCCAAGAAAGAGAAGGCCTAAGTGTGGAGAGAAGATGACCAAAGAAAGGTGCCCACAGGGATATGACGACAGCAGATGTCAGTGACTGTGACTGACGTTCAGGTGACGAGCGAGGGCCCCTCGAGCTGGTTCAGCACCGAGGTGCAGAATGCTGGGACAGCTCGACAAAATGGAAGCAACATCAGCACAAACCAGAGCCCTGAGGTCCTCAGTCCCTGGAGGTGCATGACAGGTGTCCCCCACTCCCCCGGGGGAGGGAAACCCCGTGGGGCGGGCTCCCAGAAGGGACGCTAGGAAGAATACCCTAGTGCTGAGGTGGGACAGAAAGTGTGTTTTCTAAACACTATTCTCCCAACTAATTTCCAAAATGCCCTCGGGCGGCCCAAGATCTTGTCTTCGTCTTCCGTGAACTAGGTGTCACTTAGTCACCCAAGCGGGGCTCAGACGCCTCACATGGCTCCTCATCATTACAACAAGGTGCAAATCTGGGACACAGCCCATTTCACCTGGGATGACAGTCTACAGGGCTGGACGGTTTTGTGACTCTTGATGAAATGATGTATAGTCAATATTTAAACATTAACGTTCCTGCAGAGACGGGCATTTCTACACAGGCATCTAAAAGCACACGCAGTGCTGACAGGCAGGCTTACTGCACGGACCCTCTTACGGATTTCTGGTATATGAAGACCTTGACCCCCTCAGACACGCCCCCCCACCCCCACTCACAGAGAGGGTCAGACTGTTCTCTGGAGTTCTGAACACGGCTCTTTGACGGGAGCCTGGGAAGAGCGAAGGGGTCATTACAGATAAAACCCATCCCTTGTGTCTGAGACATAGATCCACACCCGTTAGGTGGGATCACATGGCTTCAACAAGAAGGACCTTCCTACCATGTTGAGTATCGTCAGCACGTAGGTGGTGATGTTCTCGTGGCCGTGGGTCTGTATCATCTTCCTGTCGACCACCACCAGCGTCTCCACATTCAGCTCCTCATTCCGATGGGACTTGAGAAGAGAGCGCTTGGGTCTTGAGCAAGACGCATACTCATCAGGCAGGACGAAAAGGTCTTCCTCGGGAGGCTGGGGCATGTCTGCGGAGGGAAAGTTCCAGGAACAAATGAGAGCTAAAGGGGTCACCCCAAATGAGCGGTGGAACTGGTTATGCAGACAGTGGATTCTCACGATGAAAGCTCATGAGCCACATCACCCTTACAACGTTGTCCTGCAAACCTGGTATTAATGTGAAACTTTAAATTTAAATGAAGGTCATACAACCTAGGTTGATGGAAACCTTCGCCATATCTACCTCTCTATAATTTTGTCCTGACTTAAAAAGAGAGAGCACCTTGGCTTTCACGTGCTAGTCTCCAGAAGCACAATGTTCAAAGACCACTGGCATAAAGATGTGTCACACACCCTTTGCAGGAAATTTACCGACCACGGAGCAGAACCAACAGTTCCAATCCACCACTACTTTGCATCGTTTTCGTACTTGAAAATTTTTAATGGTCTGATTTTTTTGAAGTTCATTGCCATGTCTGGATGCGTTGTTGGCTTATCTGTTGTGTTTCAAATGGGCTTACAGACTTCGCGACACAGATCTACTCCACTGCAGAGCCCAATTTCCTAGAAAGCACCATAAATATTTACTTCGTTTAATTACAAGACAAAATACACTCTGTTCTCTTGGAACCATTTAAAAACACTTTTGGCATTTATAATCAGTGAGTGAACACTATGTTAAAAACGAGTCCTCAGAAAATGTGGTTAGAATTGTTTCGTGTGAAAACAGACTTCAAAATACCCACAGACGTAGGCGGCACTAATTCCAACACTCTTCCTGGACCGTGCTGCCAGAAGATGACATTATTTTTTACTGGTACCCATATGTGGCACTTATTCTCTCTTTGCTAAAATACTTCCAAACCTAAATGAACCCTCTGGAAGATAATACCGATTCTGGCAAAGGCATTAAAGCACCGATCGCACACCACTGATGTTGATGCCGTTAGAGATGCATGGCTGCACCCTCTGAGCTCTCTCTAGGCCAGCTCTGAGTAGGAATGGGCCACCAAGGCACAGGTGGGGGGGACGTAACCTGCTCGCAGCCCCTCCCTAGAAGGGTCAGAAATGGGTGTCCAGTCTGGCAGCATGGTCCCAGAGCACATGGCTCATCCTCACCATTGATTTTAAGCAAATCGATCTGCCCTCGATCGCCATTTCCCACAGGTGCCTAAACGGACACCAAAAAATTCCCATTTTTGGAAACAGACTCTGATGGGAAGAATCTTCATTAAATGTGGCCCCCCTAAGCCAGAAGGCTGGGACTCCTCCAGGGACACCCAAAGGCCCATGAGCAACGTGGAAAGACCCAGGTGGAGACAGCGGAGGTTCTGAGAACTAAACGCTTTGGCTTGGAAGCCGTCTGTGTCACCTGTGCCCACCACATGGGCCCCAGGCACTCACGGAGCTGCCACGTGCCCTGCAGAGAAGGGGCAGAGATGTCTGGCCACCAAACTGCACCACATGACCACTAACGTCTTCTAAGAGGCACTGGGTGGCACTTCCCTTCTCTAGTTTTCTGATGAACACAAGAGCCCCCATTTTTCAAATAAGAAACTTCTTGTACAGTTTCTTTTCAACCTCCACTCTTGAGATTCTGAAGAGGCTGTCCAGGCAGCACGCAGGTGCACACACATGCACACCCACAGCCAAGGCAAACAGGGTGACCTCACGGCCTGGGTGCTGGCTGTGTCCTAGCTGTTACTGGCCTGCCTGGCCCTGATCACCCCAGTTCATTTCAGCAGGGTCCACACCGCTGAAGTTTCTCAGCGGCTTTGAACCCTGGTGCAGCCTGTTGAACAGGTGAAGACAGCACTGCCAGGATCCAGGCGCTTGGATTTTTGTCTTTGACACAGAATCTGTCCTGGACAAAATTCTGGCCCTGACCTTGTCCACGTCTGAGGCCCGCCTCTGGGTCCCTACTCTACCTGGTCCCATCCCCTGCCACCTTCCCCTCTGCTTCTCCCTGTCCATGCAGCCGCCATGGCTGATGATGGCAAGTCGGTCCTGTTCTGACACCCCCCAACCTCGGTCTCCCCAACTTTCTCAGACCCCCCATTCACCCCTCTCCATCCCCAGCCCCGCTCTTCCGGCAGACTGAGCCCACTGACTTAGTCGATTTGGATTGGAGTTTCTTGCTTGAATATAGCACATGGCTTTTATTTTCAGGATAATATGAGTCCAGATGACACACAGGTGCTGACAGGTTAATGGTACCTGCTGTCCTGCTGTAAGTGCCACGTGATCGGGGCCGTCCACTCTATTCCACCCACAACGTGACCCTCTCCATCCTAGGGTGCCGGGTCCAGTGGCCGACGGGACCGGCAGGGGAAGATGGGCTGGGAGCAGATGGGCTTTGCCGAGCCCCACTGGGGGAAAGTTTAACAAATAAGGTGGTGCTGGAGAGGAAGCTGAGGAGGTGAGGGCAATTCCAGAACACACTGGGCTTCAAGAGGCTCCCACATAAAATGCAAATATCACATCACCTCCTGAGCACTCAGCACACAACAAAGGATTCCACAAAGCGCTGCTGATAAATGGTAGCTAAATTATGCCATGAGTAGCCTGTCCTTTTGAAGTGGTGGAGTAAAGTATAGAAATACGCATGGAGATAAATCACCTCGCCGAAAACTATGTGGGCTTTCATAAATCTAGACCTCAAAACTATAGAATTACCGAGCGGACATGCCAGGGTCTTTTAGAAGATTTCCAGTGGATTCTGCACTCTGGGCAGTACGGCCTCTCATCTGCCCAGGGAACAACTCTTTGGAACAAAAAACCTACGGCTGTCTGTCCGTCCATCACGAGAGACCTTTGCACATTGAACACCCAGACAACGGAATCAACATGTAAGTTCAGGGAGGACAGCCCAGTAATTCCACCTCGAGGGCGGACGACTTGGAAGAAAATTCAAACATCTCATTGGCTCCACAAAGGCCCGAAAGGTTAAATGCACAGAGAGAATCACCCTTACATACATTTCTTGCGTCTGCCACAGAAATGCTGCTTCTGTGGGTGCCGGAGGGTCGAGCCGCCATGAAGGTGCGGAGTCCCCAGCTCCCGGTCCCTCGGGGTCATGACCGCCTGGGGAGCCCCTGGAGCCCGCTGGTCTGTGGATCTCTTGTACAGTATGTGGGATGGGGGCCCAGCCCCTGCGGCGTCCCTGAGTGTCCCCGCCAGCTGGGAGGGAAGCGGCTTCAGGAAGTAATCGGCTTCTTGGGTTCTGATCATGCCCGACTGGAAACAGAGGGAGAAAGGACAGTTACACCCCCTGACCAGAGGACGTCCCCACGCCCGGCGTCACTTCTGCCTTGTTCATTCTCAAGCACCTGCTCCTCCCCGGGGGCCGAGGCCGAGGACGGACAAGACGCATCTCTGAGCTCTTCCCATCGACATCCCCCCACGGCGATGTGGGTAGAGGTGCTTCACGACATGCCTCCAGGAACACGGGGAGCCCCCAGGGCACGAACAGAGGGCCATTTACCCCATAATATGAAGGAGAGGGCTCACGGACACAACACAGACTCAGACCTTACTGCGGGTGCAGGGGGTCCAGCAAGAAGACCAAAGTGCAATCCTAACAGTCATTTGCAAAACTGCTTTCACACTTGAATATGATGTGACACTTGATGGAGAAGTGTGACACTTAAAATTCACCCAGAGGAAAGCACAAGACAATTTACTAGGGTAGCAGGAAAGCCTTTCTAAGCAAAGTACTCTGGAAACAGGAAGATCTGACTCATAAAAACACTAAAAATATCTGCAGAGCAAAAGTAGCATCAAAAACCAATAAAAGTATTGTAAAAGAGGCAAAATCGAGGGACTGCCTTTTGGCTTTTAGACAAATATTTTTAAGACCTGGTAGTAACAAGCACTGGAAAATCCTCAGCAATGTGACACTCTGGGAAAGTGCGCACTGGTGCAGAGCCAGGAGGTGGCTGCCATGCCTTCCCGCCATGTCCATCAGAACTGAAAATGAGCCATCAGGTCCAAGGAGTGAGCCTTCCGGAAGCTTCGTGTAGGCACCTCCCCAACATGGATCAATACATATGTCTGTACAGTGCAGTTTGTGGGTAAGAGCACAAATGTACAGAAAAAACAGTATATTTGTATATTTGAAGAGAAGAGCAAAAACATAATTATGTGCTGATGATAATCATAATATATTAGCATTTTTTCTTGAGTTCCTGAGACTGTAGATAAGATCTTCTGTATAGTACCTTATTTAATTTTTTAAAATTTATTTATTTATTTTGAGAGAGAGAAAGAGAGTGAGCGAGCAGAGAGAGAAGGATGGAGAGAATTCCAAGCAGCCTCCACGCTGTCAGTGCAGAGCCCGGCATGGGGCTCGATCCCACGAACCTTGAGATCATGACCTGAGCCAAAGTCAAGAGTCCAACACTTGAAGGACTGAGCCCCCAGGTGCCCTTGCGATGCCTTATTGACATCACTGACTGCAGTTCTGTGATGTGGGTGTCATACCGCTCCCATCTCAAGGGCGAGGACAGAAAGGCAGAGTGGCGGCTTCCGTTTCCAAGGCAACCTGGCTGGGAAGTTGAGCAGGGATTCAGACAAAATCAGAATATGCCCGGAACCTGCACTTTGACGGTTTATACTACAAGGGTTTCCATAACGGATTGAATTTATAACGTGCTTAACAGATGGTGTGATCCCAACTGCGTCCATGTTAAACAGCGTGGTCTGCATGTAGCAAATGTCCCTGGAGGAAGCCAGAGCCATCGTGGGCGGCCACGGGCGGCTGTCTTTGGGGAGAAGGCTGTAGGCAGGACCCTGATTGCATCTTCCTATCTTTCTGCGCCGGTCAAGTTTATAGAATCTGTGCATATTCTCACATAAATAGTGTCAGAGTCGCTGCTGGATTATGAGGTTATGGACAACTTTTTACACCCTTATTCGATGCTGCAATAATTTGAGAATACAATGAATTGTCTCCGCACAACCGTCCATCTGTCGCTTAGAACTCTCTGAGGCCAAACTCCCAGCTTTACGACTGGGTCAATTTTCCCCAAAGTCACTTTGGTGATTTCCTACACTGAGTTAGGCACCAATTAGGTAGAGGTTGATGCGTGCTCCCTGTTCTCGGTGTGCTTCTGACTGAGGGCCCGAGTCTCATTCAGGGGGGCTGCTGTGTGTGTGCCTCACTCTTGTGTTGGGCTGGGCGGTCCTGGGTGAGTCCTAAAGTCTGCAGGCTGTGGGATGACAGGCTGGGGTGGGGGTGGGGACCACATCTTAGATCTTGGGTAAAGGGACAAACAGGACTCTAGGGCACAGTAGGGCTGGGGGTGGGAGGGAAAAAGGAAAGGGGAGGCCAGCTTATTGGACAGAGATTAAGCTTTGCTGGGGGGAAGAGGGTGAACTGGTGAATTATCAAGGAAGCCATCAGCACCATGGGGGGTAAACCCCCTGGGCCCAAGTCCCCCTGGCAGTGGAAAGGTAAAATACCTGGAATTTTTGTCCTGCAACTGGAGGGGGGGGGCACCTCTCCTGCAGGGCTCTGCAGGAATGACCTGGGACGCGCTGTGTCCTCTAAAAGGTCACCTGCTGAAGTTCACAGTTCTATCAAGGAACAGACAAACGCAGAACTACAGAACTGCTAAGGCAGCGGCTTTCATCGTGGTTGCATTTAAATTAACCCGGAGTCAGCCTGTGCTCAACTCTATGGAAGGGGTTTTCACACTTGACAAGGTCACCAGTTCAAGAACTAAACCTAGAAAAAAAACAGATTTCATTTTACACCTTAAGGAAACCTTCTCATCATGCCTCGGAGACCAACCGCTCCTGGAGAATCCGGAGGTGTCCCCGGGGCTCCGGCGGACTCAGAGCGGCTCACTGAGCCCTGCACCCCGACATTCGCCATTCACGGAAATAATGTGACCTGTGTGACTTCCGATGGTCTATTCGGCCTCTCTGTGCTGTGTTGTCCTCTAGGAAGTGGGGATCCAGCTAGCACCCATCAGGAGTGTGTAACACTCACCAATTCATGTCTTTTAAACACACGACCCACAGAAAAGATGCAGAAAAGACGGCCGAGTTAATGAAGCAAAGAATGTAAAGAACCATACTTCACCTCTGCTGCTCTCTGATCCTTTTCTGGTGACTCAGGGGTTCTCTGGGGCATTTTCACTGTGCAGCACGAGACCCCCAGCCCCCGACACTGAGTGCTTGTGCACTACAACTCCACCATCGCCCCAACACGTCTCCGCTCTGGCCCGCTGTCTTACTTTTTATTCTTCTGGGTTTCGTGTCTAAACACTGTGTTCTCCGACAGCTGTCCCCGACTCCAAAGCCACTCCTGCTCCCCCCGCCCCCACCCCCCAGGTTCAGGACACGGCTGTGGGCCCCTGAGGCTGGGACACCAGAACTTCGGGCAAGAGTGACCATCGCAGCCAGAGGACTTCCTAATTTTCATCAGCAAAGTCATCAGCCCCAGCTTCACTAAGTCCAGAGAACACGAGAACTGATCAGATCGCTGCTTTGGTTTCCCTCCTAGTACACAGACACGGCGAAATACAGAGAAAGTAACTCCTTTCTCTTGCTTCGTCATTAATTAGTTTGCAAGCTGCCTGAAAAGGGGAGATAAATCATGGGGGGTTCCTGTTTTCTTATTAAAGCTGTTCTTTATCGAACCAGGAAGGTTTGTTTGCAAAGTCATCGGATGCCCCGTGCGCACCTGCCCACGGTAAGCACCTGGATGTCGGCTGGGTGGATGATTAGCCAGCCTTCCAGAACGGGGCCAGTGCGCCCCGAACTCTGCAGAGGGCCTCTCCGGGGCCTGCATCTCTCCCGGCCGGCTCTGTAAGTCATTTTGCATTGGGACCTTCACCTAATTCTCATGCTGCCCTTGCAGGGAAGGAAAGAGCGCATGCTTTGCTGGCGATCAGAAAATGCTGTTTCTTGCTCAGCAACGCATGTCAAGGAAATGCTGAGGCTCCAAAGTCAGATATTGTGTGAGAGTTGGGTTTTTTTGTTTTTTTAATGTTTATTTATTTTTGAGAGAGAGAGACAGAGTGCAAGTGGGGGAGGGGCAAAGAGAGAGGGAGACACATAATCCAAAGCAGGCTCCAGGAGCCGAGCTGTCAGCACAGAGCCCGACTCGCGGCTTGAACTCATGGAGTGTGAGCTCATGACCTGAGCCAAAGTCGGACACTTAACTGACTGAGCCCCCAGGCGCCCTGTGTGAAAGTCAGTTTTATCCACAACTGAAACCTGTTGGATTTCTACAGACAAATAAATTAAACAGGATATGTATCCACAATAATATGAAAATATAGTTGACATTAGAGGAGGTTTTTCAGAGAGTAAAAAGAAAGGGAATCATTCAATAAATAATCTTGAGAAAACTGGTCAGCTCTTTGGAAAAAATAAATCTATATTTCTTATTTCTTCTGTTCACCAAAATGATAGTCAAGTACAGCAGAAAATGGTAAAAAGTAAAATAAATAAATAAATAAAATATATATTTGTAATTTTGGTGTAGACACTTGTAAATGGGAAACAAAATCAGGAAGCCGTGAAGAAATGTATTGATAGATATGGGTAAATTCAATGTTTGGGTGTGGTGAAAAACACCATCAACTCAAATGACAAGTTAGCAGGAATTTTTTAATGATTATCTTTTTATTTTGAGAGAGAGTGAGCATGCAAGCAGGGGAGAGGGGCAGAAGGGGGGGGGAGGGAGGGAGAGAGAGAGAGAGAGAGAGAGAGAGAGAGAGAGAGAGGGAGAGAGAGAGGATCCCAAACAGGCCCCATGGTCAGACTGGAGCCGGACACGAGCCCGATTCCAGGACCATGAGACCATGACCTGAGCCAAAATCAAGAGCCTGATGATCCACAGTTGAGTTGCCCAGATGCCCCATTTAGTGGGAATTCTTGAATGCCTATGACAAAAACTATGACCCTTAAAAACAATCTATAAAAACCAAAAATGAAGAAGTAATACAACTTAAAAAAAAGGAACAGAAAAGAAACAAAAGATGGAAAAGAAGAAAAGGAAATTTACAGGCAAGAAGAGGGTTATAAAAAAAAGGGTTTGATCCTACTTCCAATTTTAGCGAGAAGATGAAAATCACAACAAGGTGCAATGTTTCCTCTGTCCTACCAGCTGGCCGGAAAGTCAGCCTTTACCCTGTTATAGTCAAGACGTGAGGAAAATTAGTAAATTGGTAAAGTACTTTTGGAAAGAATTGGCAGTGTCTCTCCAAAATGTACATGTACATGTACATGCTTTCAACCTAATAATTCTTCAGCTAGAAAGTTACCCTATGAAAATTCTAACACCTATATCACTAGATATGTAAACGATACAGAGCATAGTAGAAATAAATACAAAAGTCCCCAAAATGACATACTCGAAATGCCTCCTGATGGACAACAGGTTATATAAATGAGGAAGTGTGTATTGGAAAGTAAAGTCAGCATTTGAAAGAACTAGAGAGTTACTGATAAAGAATTATACCCAATTTTATTTAGTGAGAAAAACAAAGTGCATAACTATAGTGGTATTAGTATACACTTGCTGTAAATAAGAATAAAAAACGTGGATATCAATGTATACATTTATAAAAGCTGCCCATAAAATGGAATATTACTTGGCCATTAAAAAGAATGAAATCTTGCCATGCGCAACATGGATGGATTTAGAAGGAATTACGCTGAATGAAAGGAGTAAGACATAGAAAAACAAATACCACATGACTTCACTCATGTGGAACCTGAAAAACAAAACGAGCAATTGAAAAAGCAGAAATAGACACATAAATACCCAGAGCACACTGGTGGCTGCCTGAGGGGCGGGAGTGGGGGACGGACAAAGCGGGTGAAGCAGGGAGGGAGGTATGGGCTTGGGTCATGGAAGGAATGCGTCACGGGGATGGAAGGCACAGCACCGGGCACGCAGTGGATGGAAACATAATAGCGGAGCACGGTGACAGGTGTCACTTGTGGTGACACAGCGTATGGCCCCATCACCATGTGGTACACCTGAAACTAATGTAACACTGTTCTCAACTATACGTCAGTAAATAAACATTCAATACAAATTAAAATTAAAATACAAGCTACCCATTAAAGTCACAGGAACCAAAAAATCAAACGGAAGGGCACTGGGTGGCTCGATTGGTTAAGCGTCTGATTCTTGGTTTCTGCTCAGGTCATGACTGCAAGGTTCCTGAGTTTGAGCCCCGCATCTGGCTCTGGGATGGCAGCAGGGAGCCTGCTTGGGATTCTGTGTCTCCCTCTCTCTTGGACCTTTCCCTCCTTGCACTGTCTCTGTCTCTTTCAACATAAATAAATATAAAAAATTTTTAAAAATCAAATGGAAATTAAGAGATGCATAAATGTCCGAGTGCTGAGACTGTTTCTCCTGCCACGTAGTGAATCCCCACCACACTGGGTCCAAACTTGCCCCACGTGGACCCGGGGCAATTTGCAAGGGGGCTAGCTGGCAACCACCAGGGCGAAGCGTGATTCGGCTCATGGATTTTGGATTCTAGGACCACAACTAAAAAATGTTAAAAAAAATATGTAAGTTATATGCTAAAAAGGACAGGAAATAGAATCATATAGCATGCTCACTTAAAACCACAAGAGGCAGGAAAAGAGTAGAGGACAAAAATAAGAACAAAGAACAAGAGCAGCAACTAGAAACCAGGAACAAATGCAGGAGATATCAATCCAGCGACATCAATAATCACTTTGAGTGTCAATGGTCTCAGTGAACTAATTAAGAGGCAGAGATTATCAGAATGGATTGAAACACAAGACCCAACTGTATATTGTCTACAAGAAATCCACTTTACATATAACACACATAGAGATTAGAACTAAATGGATAGAAAAATAATGTACCATGCTGACAGCAATTAAAAGAAAGCAGGAGTAGCTATATTAATTTCAGATAGAACAGACTTCAAAGTAAATTTATCAGGGATAAAGAGAGACCATACATAATGATAAAGGTGCCAGCTCTCTGAGAAGACCTAACAATTTTTAACATGTATGCACCTAATAACAGAGCATCAAATTATGCGGGACAAAAACTGACAGACTTGCAGAGAGAAACAGATGAATCCACTGTCATGGTTGGAGATTTCAGCACCCACTCCCAGAAATGGAGAGACCCAGCAGGTAGACAATCGGTAAGGACACAGTGAACTCTGCAACACCATCCATCAACTGGATGCAAGACCTCTGTAGACGGCTTCATCCAACAACAGCAGAACATACACTGCTTCCAAGCGCTCATGGAACATTCGCCAAGACAGACCACATTCTGAGCCATAACACATATTTTAAAATATTTAAAAGATTAAAAATCCTACAATGTCCACTCTCAGACCACAAGAGAATTAAAGTAGAAATCAATAACAAGAAGGTAAGTGGAAAATCTCAAACACCGTGAGGACGAAACAACACACTTGTAAATAACACACGGATTAAAGAGGAAATTCAAGACAAGTTAAAAAATATTATTAATGAAATTATAATAAAACATAATGCATACAAGTTTATGGGATGCAAGGAAAGCAGTGTTCAGAAGAAAATTTCTAGTACTGAAAGCATATATTAGAAAAGAAGAAAGATCTAAAATCAATGACCTAAATTTTCACCTTAGGAAAGAAGAAAAATAAAATCAAATAAAACCCAAAGTCAGATGAAGAAAAGAAACAGTAAGAATTAAAGCAGAAATCAGTGAAATTGAAAACTGGAAATCAACAGAGATTATCAAAGAATCCAAAACCTGATTCTGTCAATAACGGTGACGTGTACTCATACGGCACTTAGAGAATGCCCACATTCTGAATGTTTTCCTTCTTCAAAATAAAGAACATTGAGCAAACTAAGCATCACTCAAAAAGTGTTTTAAAACACAATGAATGGCCATCTGGAAGCTGGAAAGGCTAATTAGAAATAAAGAAATAAAGTCAGAATATGTGAACTGGTAAACAGTCAAACAATGTGATTATCAAAGCAAAGAAATCTAATAAATCAAAGATCTGGTTTTTAGAACAAAATGAGCACACCTCAGGAAAATGCAATGAAGATGCAAAAGGTGAGGGATCTAGATAATAAAACTGAATATGTCAATGTGGGATCAAATTTCTTTTGGAGATATGAAAGGTTACTATAGCACATCTTCTGTGATTAGTGAATTGGTTGTTATTATTTTTTTGTGCGCTTTTCAACTTTACTAGACCTTTCAGACCCATCTATTATAAGGGTTTGAGTCTCTGTTAGAGGGGAAGTCTGTACATGCACTGTACACAATGGTGGCCCTTAAATTGTAATTAAAATAGGATACAATTAAAATTTCAGTTCTCCAATGGCTCAAGAGCCATACAGGGATATTCAAATTTAAATTTAAATAAAGTAAAATCAAAGTTAAAAATTTAATCTCGCAATTACTCAGTAGCTACATGTGCCTAATGGCTACCATACTGGACGGCACAGTATTTCTATCATGGCGTACAATTTCATTGGAAAGTACTACTCTAAGGCCAATGGTGAAAAACACATCTTTGGGCGTTTACTGTTTAAGACTAGTTTGCTAGATAAATGAGAGGTTGCTACAGCATTTCTCTATCATAGTATATATCATAATCTTACCAATCACAGCCACTAGAATGTTCAAAACATGTTATCTTTGATTGATTGCTCAGTAAGATTGCTTTTGGTTGACACAATAATATTTGAACAAGAATAGCTCAAACTTAAATCCTCAGATCCTGTTTCTGTACATTCCCAAGACATCAAGAAATATTTAAGCAAAGTTATTGAGTCAAGGCATGGAATATATTGCTTCTACTTAATAAAACCAAAATACCGTGGGCAAAACATTATATTAGATTCCTTGCAGCGATGTATAACGTTTAGACATGACTTCAATTCCACTGTGGAAGAAGTTCACAGTCCTTCTCATCCAAGGATTCTGTGGTGTGTTTCTTCATTCGTTCCCTCATTTTATTAACTCAGTGAATATTTGGCAATTGCCTATTATGTGCCGGGTGCTCTTCTAGGCAATCCTGATGCAACTCTGAACAAAACAGACAAGTACAGCTACCTTCCTTAAGCTTGTATTCCAGTGTGGGGGCAGGGGGAGTGGTGAGGGAAGAGAGTAACAGCAGATGTAAAAATATCATAAGAGGTTAAAAAGGAAACATGTCAGTCCCTCCCAACTTGACCTATCGATTCAACACAATTCCAATCAACTTTCTCCCAAATTGTTTTGTGAATATAAGCAAACTGATTCTAACAGTTATATGGCATGGCAAATGACTCAGGCCACCCTAGTCAATATTGAGGGAGAAGAAGAAGCCTTCTTAAGCCTGACACCAACCCAACTGCAAAACTTCCTATAAAGCTACAGTAATCGAGTAATACTAGAGAAAGCAGAGACAGACGGAGCGATGGGACAGCACAGAGAGCCCGGAAACACACCCACGTAAGTACGGTTAACTCATCTCTGACAAAGAACCAAAGGCCACACCGTGGAGAAAAGATAATTCTTTCAACCAACGGTGATTGAACAACTGGCCATCCACACACAAAGAAATGAACCCAGACACAGACTCTAAACCTCTCTCAAGAATTCACTCAAAATGGATTGCAGACCTTACTGTGAAATGCAAAACTGTAAAACTGCAGGAAGATGACACAGGAGAACATCTAGAGGACTCCGGGCATGCGACCACTTTTTTATATGCAACACCAAAGCAGGATCCATGGAAGAAAGAGATGAGCTGAACGTCTTTAAAATTTAAAAATTCTGCTTCGTCAAGAGAACAAAAAGACATGGGATGCCTGGGTGGCTCAGATGGTTGAGCATCTGATTTCAGCTTAGGTCATGATCTCACGGTTTGTGCAATCCAGCCCCGCATCAGGTTCTCTCTCAGTAATAAATAAACATTAAAAAAAAGAGAGAACAAAAGAACATGCTACAGACTGGGAGAAATTATATGCTACTAAAGTCCTATCTTCAACCATAAAAAAACAAGCAACCCACTAAAAAATAAGCCAACAGCCTTAACCAACAGCTTCCTAAATAAAATATGCAGACAGCAAATCAGCATATGAGAAGACACTCGACCTCATATGTCATAAGGGAAATGCACAGGAAAACAACAGTGACATAAGACCACACACCTTTGAGATTGACCACGATCCGGAACACTGGCAACACCACATGCCCACGAGGGTGTGGAGCAGTGGACACTCTCCTGTCACGGGTGGAAATGTATCCTGGGGAATGTATCCTTGGGAAACAGTGGGGCAGTTTCTGGCAAAACCAAACATACCCTTGCTATAAGATCTGCACTCATTCTGTTCGATGTTTACCCCAAAGAGTTGAAAACTTCATGTTCACACAAAAGATCTGCCCACAGACATTCATGACAGTTTTATTAATAAGCAACCAAGACGGCCTGCAGTAGGAAGATGGATAAGTAAGTTGGGGTCCATCCACACGCGAAGTACTAGTCGGCACTAACAAGCAAGGAGTCCTCCAGCCATGAAAAAGCATGGAGGAACCTTAAATGCTTATCACTAAATGAAAGGGGCCAATCTGAAAAGGCTGCATCCCCATAGGATTCCAATTCTATGACATTCTGAAAAAGGCAAAACTACAGACAGTCGACCCAGCCAAAGCTCTCCTAGGAATTTACCCAAAGGATACAGGAGTGCTGATGCATAGGGGCACATGTACCCCAATGTTTAGATCAGTGCTTTGAACAGTAGCCAAATCATGGAAAAATCTTACATGTCCTTCAACAGATGAACGGATAAAGAAGATGTGGTTTATATATAACGGAATACTACTCGGCAATGAAAAGGAATGAAATCTGGCCATTTGCAGCAATGTGGATAGGACTGGAGGGTGTTATGCTAAGTGAAGTCAGTCAGTCAGAGAAAAACAGATATCACATGTTTTCACTCATGTGGAATTTGAGAAACTTAACAGAATACCAGGGGGGAAGGCAAGGGGAAATATTATTTCAAACAGAGATAAAGGCAAGTGATAAGAGACTCTTAAATGCAGAGAACAATCTCAGTGTTGATTGGGGGGGAAAAATGGGGGATGGGCATCAAAGAAGGCACTCGTTGGGATGAGCACTGGGTGTTGTAGGGAAGTGATGAATCTTGGGAATCTACTCCCAAAGCCAAGCGCACACTGTACACTGTATGTTAGCTAAAGTGACAGTAAATGATCAATCAATAAATAAGATAAACAAAAAAGAAAAGAACATATTTGCGGTTGCCAAGGGTTAGTGCAAAGGGAGGTATGAAAAGGTAGAGCGCAGGACTGTCAGTGCCGTGAAATGACTCCGTGTGACACCCCAACGGTGGATTCATGTCCCTAACAAGTGTCCAAACCTACAGAACGCACAATTTTAAAGGTAGACCCAAAGGCAAATGACTTTGCGTGATAACAGCATGTCAACGGAAACTCATCAGTTTTGCTGTGAACCTGAAACCCTGCTCTTAGAAATGTCTGTTTAAAAAAACAAGGAACAAGTCATGATGAAGAGGACATTAGGAGTCCAACACAGGAGGGCATTTCCGGTGGGATGAGTGGAGGAGGTCCCCCGAGGGCACCTGAGGGAAGGCTCTGGGCCACCCAGAAGCCACAGCAATGGCCCTAGGGCCCTAAAGGGTGGCAGCTGATGTGTGTTTTTGCAAAATAGCCACACGTGAAGATGCCCCAGCTAAGGCTGCTGGTGATATTGGTGGAGGAGGTAACAGTAATAACAACCATTCAGCAGGATCTTGCTCCAATTGGACAGACATTCCTGGAAATCCGTCCCCAGAGAGGGCACACTGGGGGCTTCTGGGGCCGTCCCCATGACCCCACTGCACCGCCCTGCCCTGAGAGCTACACTCGCCATCCGCCATCTCCTTCAGGTTTTTTCTCTATCTTTTATTTGAGGGTAGGGGCATGGCGGGAAGCACAAAGCACCTCCCTACCCGCTCACAGCCCTGCAGCGGCATCCTCTGACCTATAGACACAACTGGGGCTCTCCACTGTCCGGGGAGCATCACCCCACCGGCTGCGCTTCCGCCCCCTCACAGGACCCTCAGGACACTCCCTCGGAGCTGCCCCCATTTCTGCTCCAGGAGCACAGGGCTCCCTGCAGCCTCGGGGCCTCCACGCCCCCTGCACCAGCCCTCTACTGGCCTGGCGTGTTCTTGCCTTCAAGTCTGCAGTGACACGTGGGCTGTGGGGACTTGCCTGCCCTCCCGTGGGTGGGCGGGTAGTAGCCCCAACCTGATGGCACCCAGAGCAACAATATAATGACAGGTGGTGGCTTTGGAGACCAAAGATCTGGTTCAAGTCCCGAATTCCTTTCAGAAACCAAGGCAAGGAGCTTTGTGAGCCCGTGCTGTGCCAGGGCCGGGACACCAGACTGGGGGGTGCAGGATGCTGGGCCACTGGGGGTGGCGACTGGGCCCTGGGGAGCTACAGCCTCGCCGGCAGAGCTCCTAGGCCCTGGGCAGGGCTTATCTCCACCCCCAGTCTGCTGCTCAAAGCCTTCTGTCCCTGAGAATCCCCTGAGCAGTTCATTCAAATCCATGTCCTCTCCCTAGCCTCTGAGCCACAGGACTGGGGGACAGGGGTTTTTGTGACACTTTCTGTATGTGTTCAGTAAGGTTCATGCTCACCGTCTGTGACATGGGGTCCTGGGCCCCTGCACCTTGTGCGCACCAGTCATCTCCGACTTGCAGGCCTGGGCTCAGGACAGACAGGATGCCTGTGGGATGACACAGTGCTGGGACACCTCCCGTGTAAGAACCACATGCATGGTCACCATCAGAATCTGTGTTGGATCTGTTGTAACTAACTTTCCTTACTTCCAAGCAAGTTCACATTGGACACCGTTATCTTCGGGTGACAAACTGGTAAATATCAAAAGTAATACCAAGTAGGACAATCTCCAGGCCAAAACCACGGTGTAATGACAGCTGTTGTAACAGAGGGCTTGGGATGGTCATCTGTGCCAACACTGTAGGTCTGACGTGACCTCTATAAGACAGAACATTCCGGGCCATTCCTTTAAACATCATTACAACAGATACCAAACCTGCCCATGCACGGACTCTAGCCTCAGTTATCCCACGACTGGGTGCACTCCGACACACGTCAGAGCTGCGAGAGGACCACAAGGTATGCGCAATCCTATTCCTAGACTATTAGCTCAAACTGCAGAATCATCCCAGAATGTGGCCACGCCTGTTCAGCCTGTTCAGATGGTCTTCTGTGGATGCCTCTTAATCAGCTGTTGTCGGGAACTGACTAGGAGCCATTCTGTTTGGTTTTAGAAAGAAAACATTGGCAACACCATGGCAGAATCAGTCATGACCGCCGAGGACATTGCTCTACGGGTCTCCAAACAGCATCGAACGCACGGTCACAAGGGACTCACCACTGGACAATGAAGGGTGGGTCCATCTCTTCCAGAGGGATGACAACAGCAACAAAACACCCCAAACACACAAAAAGCAACAAATAATGAAGACACCGGGCCGAGGTGGGGGGGGGCCCTAGTGTGATCAGAGAGGGCTTCTTGAAACCTCGCATGGCGGTCCCCTGTCCCCTTTGCCAACCAGAGACCAGAGGACACTCTCCAGAATGGCTCAGAGACAGCAAGCCCAAGCAAGCTTGGGAACGGCTCTCCCCTCCTTTGCTGTGGCCACGGAAGGGGCCAGAACAATCAGACTGAGCGCGTGGCCCTAAGCGTGGCCAGCAGCTATGCTGAGTCACGTCCGTGCGTCTTGCGGGACTGAGTGGCGGTGACTTCTAATGTGGCGTCTCGATCACTTTGAATAACTGCTGTTCCCTCAACCGCCGAATAGCCCCGAAGTCTGGGCAGGATAACCTGCGTTATCTCCCCCTAACTGTCCGTGCTCGCACGTACTTGTTGACTCTGACTCTAATTTTGCAGGGCTCAGTGCCTTCCGTAAAAACTCAGCAGAGGGGGGATGCATGGGTGACTCACTCGGTTGAGCATCTGACTCTTGACTGGGGCTGAGGGAGCGAGCCCCTCACTGGGCTCTTCTCTCTCTCTCCCTCCCTCCCTGCCCCTCCCTCTGCCGGCTCGCTCTCTTGCTCTGTCTCTCTCCCTCCTTCAAAATAAATAAATAAACAACTCAGCAGCGTGGGGTCATGGTTCAGGTGGCCCTCACATACTTGGGAGATGTTTATATGCTTTCAAAACAGGTTTATCCCCAAAGAGCTTCTCATATAAATGATTTACAACATACCACCAAGGACAAGGAAACCGAACCTTCGGTTACAGAGGATGGGGACCATCCAACTACCTCAAACATGAAATAATCCGGTGAGCCCCATGGTGCAAGCCGACTCATCTACCCCTGGCATTTTCACCGTAACTCAAACACGTAAAACTGACTGCTGAGGACTGAGGGGTGTCCCCCCCCATTCCTTGCACACCTGCTCTTACAACCCCCCCCACATGCTGAGGCTCTCGGGCCTTGTCCCCACGTGAACATCCGAACTCCACGTGTCAAGCTCTGCCTAAAGGTAAGATATTGCTTAAATATGATTAAAATAATCATTTAAGGGAAGAGCTTGAACTCGGTGGATGATCAATAAAGAACTCCGTGTCCCTGCTCGGATCACACAGCAGTAATCACAGGGCAGCTGGTAGGCCTGTGGACTTATCCGCGCTCAGGCCGCCACCCCTTTCCCCCCCAAAATCCAGCAAACTGAAATGTCTCCAAAAGGAGAAGGTTTTTTGAAATCAGTACATATGAATGCGTGTGTGTATTTCATTGGCAAAAACAATCCCTGACAAGTTATGGGTTTTTTTCATAAAAGAGATTTTAAAGGGGTTTTTTAAAGTTTGTTTTAAGAGACAGCATGTGTGCAAGCAGGGGCGGCACAGAGAGGGGAGAGAGAGAATCCCAAGCCGGCTCTGAGCTGTCACTGCAGATCCTAACGTCAGGCTTGGACTCATGAACTGTGAGATCATGACCTGAGCTGAAAATAAAGAGTCCGACCCTGAACCGACTGGGCCACTCAGTGCCCCCAAAGAAATTTTAAAAGAGAATGTCCCGGGACCGATTCTCTCCGTTATTTCCGGGTGAGACACTCGTTTCTTAACCAGCAAGGGCTATTCTCACGGTGCTCCTCACGTTGTCAATCTCACGCACAGTAAAAGGAAATGACACTGTTAGACATACTGCTGTTGTGGCCACAAGAAATGCATGAGACCCAGCAGCTGTGAACAGGGCTGAATTAAGGGGGCCAGCACGGTGTAGCCTTCCTTGATTAAGTTTGGATTAACAAATGCTTCAAACCTATATTCCGTGTCTCTCTGTCTGTCTCTCTTTCTGGTCTCTTACTGCTGAATCGTATAATCCTCTGAGCTGATAGCCACTGGAGCTATAAGAGACACATAAGCCCTACGGAATGCTCTGGAAGAATCACAGCTTCCTGAGCGAGGTTGTGCAGACCTCAAGCTGCGCCCCCCCTCCCCCCCACAGGCACCGTGTGACTAAAAGCCCGGTTCTGTACGTCTACCTTCTCGTGCTGACAAGATCCACTCCCGCCCAACCGGTCAGACTGCAGGGTAAGGCTGCGCCCGGGCGGAGGCATGGGTGCTGGGTGGAAAGCCAGCCCGCCGTCCAGGGGGCACGGCTCAGTCCAGGCTCCGACCCTTGTTCGCCGGCAGCTTTCTGCGCTAATGTAGTCTGTCTGCTCCTCAGACTCCCCTTACACAAAACAGGAATAAAAACTCCTCTCAGAATGTTACTATAATGAAATGCAGTCGGAAGGCACGCAGTGACTCTGCAGGCAAAAATTCTTGGCATACAGTAGGTGTTTATCAATTATGGTCCCTGTTTATAATGGTTCCATTTTCATATTTTACTCAAAACCATGAAATCGCATCACTGACACATTCGTTAAATCCATGTTCCTACGAGAAAGCAGAATTTGCCATATGTTTGCTCCTTAACCACCAAACACGGAATGGGGGTTTCTAGAATTTTTTTTTATGTTTTTTTATTTATTTTTGAGACACAGATAGAGGCAGTGTGAGCAAGGGAGGGTCAGAGAGAGAGGGAGACACAGAATCCGAAGACAGGCTCCAGGCTCTGAGCTGTCAGCACAGAGCCCAACAATGGGCTCAAACGCACAAACCGTGAGATCATGACCTGAGCTGAAGCCAGACGCTTAACCGACTGAGCCCCCCAGGAGCCCTGGAATATGGGTTTCAAGTAAGCACACTGGTCCCTGGGCACAGAGAAATTAGAACTTCAGGTTCAGATGTTTCCCCAAGCTCTGGTTTAGGAGTTGGAGAAAGGCAATGGGTAGGTTGGGGGAAAAAATAGAGATAAACCACTTTTGCATGAAAGCCTCACAGTTCCCCTTTCCCCCACTGTCTGGTTACCAGGAATGGAGGAACCACCACGTGCAAAGGATCAGCGTGACTAAAGCAGGTCAGAGCCTAAGGACGTGTCTGCTTTTCCCAGGAGACGAAAAACACTGCCAGAGTCTACCCTCTGGCAAGAGCTGAAAATCCGGACCGTAGGAAGGTTATTAACGTGAAAACACAGTGAAAAGAACATGTGGATGAAAGGTGGATTCAGGCCCCATGGAGATTTGGTAATTTTGCTCATCACAGAAGGAATTCACCAACTAGCATCCAACTCAACATGAAGGCAACGTCAAGGAGACTCTGCTGAGGCTCCTACGTCCCTGTGTTTCCCCAAATACAAGAATAAACTGTTTGTTATGCTCACGGACTCTGCACATTTCCCCCCATGAGCCCTGGGTCTGCAGCTGCTGTGTCACGGCCCCTCCATCCCACAGTAGACCCCCAGGCCACGCCCCCGACCAAGGGCAGATAAAAGGGCTGAAGCCAGAGAAAGGAAAGCTGGTTGGGGTTGACTTTGAAACCAAGATCAAACAAAAACGACCTCTTGAAAGTCTCTAAATCGAATCCATTTCAGAGTGCACGGCAGTCAGTGAAATCTGAACTGTGAGTAATTGCCTCATCAGAGGATTAATTTGCAAGGGAATCAACAGAACGAGATACGTCTCAACATAACTAATATGCTTGGCCCGCCTGGTTGGATGTGGACGTTCATTGATCACAAACTCCTTATATTATTGCACATAGAACACATTTCCTTACTGGAATGAATATATATATAACCATGTATGTACGTCACTGGTTTGTATGTAATTGAAGCCTGCCACCCAAAAATTTAATTTTAGGTTATGGGCCTTGAGACACTTTTACATTAAAATTGCAATTTGTGAGGCTGTGAAATTATTCTTCCTAATAGACTTCACATTGGAAGACCTCAGTGCCCAAATCAGGTCGCAGCCTGCGAGTTCCCTTACGTATCTAGAAGCACACCGTTCCCAGGGACACCATGCCTTCCCGGCGAGGTTGGAAGCTGGGTGTGCCAGTCCTCAGCCCCAGCTGCACACGCGGGACCCAATCCTGAGGTGAAGCTGGGGTTTTGTTTCCATTTCTAAAGTTAAATAAATGTAAAGGCTTTCATTCGCCCAAGTCTTTGTAAATTGTGGCACGACCCAGCCTGTATTTACAACTCCAAATCAGGGGCACCTGAGCGGCTCATCTGGCAAACGTCTGACGCTTGATCTCAGCTCAGGTCTTAATCTCAGGGTCATGAGTTCAAGCCCTACCATGCTGGGCACGGAGCCTACTTAAAAAAGACCCTGAATTCAGAGAAAACTGTTGTCCCATAAAGTCCCTGTGCCTACTACAGCCTAGGTTTACACTTTTTCAAGACTTCAGACTGGGGTCCGTTTCAAATACGTGGGCATCAGCTCTCTTCTAGAAAACCTCATAAACCACCTGGCTCTAGTGACACGTCTTACTATCTGTTCAGAGGGCTCCCCACGGGGAACTGGAGGAGTGTTGGGGGTCAGTAAGCTCAGTTTCATTCGCACGAGTAAGCCCAGATGCTGCTCCTCCGTGGACAACGTGCTGGATCACTGGAGGCGGAGGTAGGAATTCTAATAGATATTAGACCCCAAAACGGTTTGAAGTGGTGAACATAATTATAAGTATCAAAGCCATATGAGAAATTCAGAATGATGATGCCGAATGGTGAAGGAAAGGCGATTCCTCACAAGGAACACGCAGTGAGCTCCGTTTCTGCCCACGGCAGGCACACTTACACGCCCCAGGGCCTGGACACTGAAGCCGTCACTACTTACCCGCCTAGATCTTCCCCGAGCACTTGCACATTTCAGCGGGACACGGAGCTGTGCTACAAAATTGCCTAGCTTCTCTTCTGGCAGATTATTCCGCAACCCATCACTCTTAGTTTTATTTCCTGATGATAACCTGCAAAGGGAGGATTCGAAACTCCCCCCGCGTCACTTAGAATGTCTGCAAGTAAAACGAGGTTTATGGCTCCTTCGGCTGCGGCAGGGGATACAGAGTCAGAATGTCAGTTGTTCCGGCACTTTCCTCATTTATGACACCTTATGAAGCACAAAGCAATCTCCCAGGTGCTGAGAACAGACAGCTTGAAGTGTGGGCAGTAAGCAACGCTTCCAAAAACTGCAAAAATAACACTTCTGGTTTTAAAGGGTTTGCTCCAATGAGAGGTCATTTTATCATCCCGCGTGTTTTCAATAAATCACCCAAAAGGTTCCAGGGGAAAGAAAATATATTCCAATTCCGCTCCCATCTCGTCTGTGGGGTTCTCTGAAGGTCAGTGTAACGCCATCTCCTGGTTCCTTCCCTGGACGTGAACCTGCCAGCGCTGCCACGGGGGCAGTCCCTTTCTAATCAGGTTTGTCCCCGCGGTTTGTGGTTACACAGGGAGGCTGAGGAGGGCAAGAAGGCGCTCAGCTCCGACTGTGTGCGGAGCTCAGGTCTGTGGGGTCTCAGCATCCCCTGCCTCACTCCCTCCAGCCACCCGGTGACGTCGGTGTCATTTACACGTCAAGGAGACAGGGAGGGCAAAGTGCAGAGCCATTTGGCTAATAAATGAGAGAAACGCCGTGCGAACAACCCTTGTGTGACTCCGATGGGGACGTTTTTTCATTATGCTTCCCCTTTGGGTGTTGTAAGTGGTCATGTGATTCTGTTTCTTGTGTAAATGTCCATCTAAACCTCTTTCCTCCCTCATAGACGGTCCACCTTCTTCTGTTCCTGTTTCCCAGGATGACGACCACGGCCCTCGGATCACAGGGGCTCCGGTGCTTGCTCACTAGCTTGGTTCTGGATTTTGATTTCGAAATGCTTAATATTTACCCTAACTAACAAAACAGGAATGGACTTTTTTTTCTTATTTTATGGTAAGTGCTAGCTTTTCATCCCTGAAAGTTCACTGCATCACTTTCTGTGAAGGATTCAAAGTGGTTCAAGAATACACTCATTCAGAAATCGTCCTGTGTGACAGGCAACCCCCCCTCCCCATCATAAGCTTAACAACTAAAGAAGACACCCGTCCAATTAGGTCTCTGTGCTCATGCCGTAAGGCATACAAAGCTAAGAGGTGGACGAATCCACTTAGTTTTTTGAACTGTACTTTCTATATTATATCCCATGACCCAAGTATACTGCAGGGTTTCTTACTTAAAATTTGTTTAGAGATTGTCTCTGCCACCAGGGAAGTTACTCACATGAGTAGGACTGGAAAAGTGCTCACTTTCTGGGGGCATTTGCTGAGATTATGTACTGCACTGGCGCTGTTCTCTTCCTCGCTATACAGGAGCCCAAGCGACAGGCTTGCATCTGTGTGGTGATTGTACCGGAAATGCATGCTTTACAAACTCAACTTAGAACCATTTCTGAATAGAGCTTCCCACAGTCACTGCACTCTCTTTCCCTGGATATGGGAACTGCCTCCAGCATGAATGGAACTAGTATCTAAAACGAGGACTTTTCATTGATCCATCCATCCATCCGTTCACCCAATGCTCCATCCATGCATCCATTCATCATCCACCCATTTACCCATCCATTCATCCACCCATCC
The DNA here is from genome assembly GCA_004023785.1 of Mungos mungo. Classification (NCBI taxonomy): domain Eukaryota; kingdom Metazoa; phylum Chordata; class Mammalia; order Carnivora; family Herpestidae; genus Mungos; species Mungos mungo. The sequence goes on along the minus strand of PISW01004121.1, from coordinate 96,078 downwards.
ACCCACCCCTCTATCCATCTATCCATTGTCCATCAGTCCATCCATCTGTCCATTTCTCCATCCATGCATCCAGTCATCATCCACCCATTTACCCATCCATCCAACCATCTTTCTATCTATCTATCCATCTGCCCATCCACCCACCCCTTTATCCATCCATCCAATTCCTCCCATGGGCCAGGAATACTGCTGATGCTGCAGTCCGGAAAGGATTCCCAATAGCATGAACTTAAATGTGGCTTACCACAGTTAAGGGACAGCACCTGCTTTTTCACCTGAGAGAAAAAGACACAATGTCCTCAGATGCAAATACACATTATGAACAAATGAAATGACCTTAAGGTCATCAAGGCAAATATTTTGTTCACAGATGTTGCACACTGGAAGAAATCACCAGTTGCTTAAACTACATTTCATTTTACATATTTTGCTCCAAATTTCTAATGGTTGAAGATATAATTATTCTATGACAGAAAATTGGGATGACTGGATATATCATGTTGTTGCCTATTTTTCTATTATTTTACTACCATTTTAAAACTAAAAAACAACCAAACATTTTAGTATCACTGTAAATCTAGTAAGCACATGTGGATACATGTATTTTGACTTTTTGTCTAATTTTTGTTTTAAAACTGGTAACTTTATTTTTTTAAGTTTATTTATTTATTTATTTATTTATTTATTTATTTATTTATTGAGAGAGAGAGAGAGAGAGAGAGAGAGAGAGAGAGAGAGAGAGCACACAAATGCACAAGTGGGGGAGAGGCAGAGAGAGAGGGAGAGAATCCCAAGTAGGCTCCACACTGTCAGTGCAGAGCCGGACACAGGGCTTTAACTCATAAACGGTAAGACCATGACCTGAGCCAAGATCAAGAGTTGGATGCTTAACCAACTTAGCTACTCAGGTGCCCCCAAAACTGGTGACTTTTTAAAATATAATGACAGCATATACCTTATTGGATATGTCCATCTATTACCAATTGACCAAAAGGAAACATGTATACTGCCCATGTTTCTTTAGATTATAAATTTGCACATGAAATATTTTTATTTAGTTTCCCTGTAATTTCACAGTATTTATAGAAAAGAGAATACGAAATTAACACTGCTTACAGTACTATTTTAAAATTGAATTTACTCAATTTAACGTCTTTAAAACACATGAAGTTTTTCCTTAAAAAATAAAATAAAGCAAAGTCTTCAAGTAGCGAAATACATGTGCAATAGATGATTGCTGTCATTAGACCAAGGAATCAAAATCCGTAAAAGTGATTGCTTCCTGGAAAAACTGAGGAATGGGGCATCACCGCAACAGTAAATGGACACAGCTTCAAGGGGAGTTCTGAACCTGAGACTAGGCTCGGAGTTCCTGACGACCCCTGTCGTCCGAAGTGAGCAAGGACAGGACTCGCTTTGTTAGGAGTGATTTACATGGACTCTGAAAACACCTGCACACGCCTGCACACACAAGCCCAGAGCGCCACTTTATTCCTGTAGAAGTCCTGAAATATGACTTTTACACCTACTGGGGAGACACGCTTCTCCCGCCACGCAAACAGTACAAGAGATCTGATCTGAACCAAATCAGTGGACAAGGGCAAGAACAGTCGGCCCAGGGAAGGAATGTGAACATGCACCTGGACTTCCTATCTGCCCCACGTGGACTTCCTCTCTGCCCCACCTAGACCTCCTGCCTGTCCCCAGTGGACCTCCTCCCTGCCCGACCTGAACTTCCTGTCTGCCCCACCTGGACTTCCTGTCTGCCCCCTGTGGACTTCCTGTCTGCCCCACCTGGACTTCCTGTCTGCCCCACCTGGACTTCCTGTCTGCCCCCTTTGGACTTCCTGTCTGCCCCCTGTGGACCTCCTGTCTGCCCCCTGTTCCTGTCAGCTTTGCTCCACCTGGCAGTGACAGTCTGTTCTAGTTTAGGGTTTACCTGGAGACCCAGCCCCTCAGAGTCCAGCACCAGCTGGCCAGCTCCTCCTACTCGGGGGGGCTGAGCCTCCCTGAAGCATATGAATTTTAAGAACCACAACTTCTTCGCTGGGTTCCTTCAGTTGCGGGGGGGCAGTACCCTTTTCCTGCATTTGCCATCTTGTAAAGCGTCAGTATTCTCTCTTTAATTTTTCAGTGAATGCCTACTTCCTACACTGCATTAATTCTCTCTCTTCAAGCTGTGCGGTTTCTGGGTCCTAACTGGACTATGATACAGATAACAATAAATACTCAGACAAATACCGCAGGGAAGAGGGTGGGAAGTAGGTTTGGAGGTGGGAGAGTAGACGACTTTAGATGTGTGGGTCAGGGAAAGGGACAGCCAAGAAGAAAACAGCCTTCCTCCTCTGCTTTAACTCAGGCGAGCAGGACCCTGCTTTAAAGAGCCTGGTTTCCTCCCGCCCTTTTTTTACCCTCTAGACTGGGCTGGACGTTCTCCTGAACAGCCACTCCCTAACAGGCAGGCTTCAGGTATGTGTCCTTCAGAGAATCCCAGCCTTGGATCATCTTCCAGAGGAAATGACCACAGGGATCACATTCCTGCTCCCCCAAAGAGACCCATTTGGCTGCCTCAGTCCATCTTGCCCGTGAAGAAAATGCTGGTCATACTGGTTGTGGAGATGAGCCCCTGCTGATGATCCTTACAACAAATATTCCACCAACCACGATGGGTGTCCATGAGAGCGTTGTCCTTGGTGGTGACGGGAGAGCATCCGCCTCCTGATAAGGGACATCAGGAGTTCCCAACACCAACCAGAAGGGAAGCTGGCCGTCCCTCCTCTCCCCACTGTTGCCTGGCCCAGATCCCTAGACCAAAGACACATTTACTTTATTTTTAAAATCTCTGGCTCATATTCCAACACTGAACTCTTTCTGCTGGCTTCTCAGTATATGAACCAGTAACAGCACCCAGTGTGTTTGGTGAAAACATCACTGGACAGAGAATCTGAAGGCATCCATCCAACACCTGTCCAAACCCACGTGGCTGTGCCATATTGGCCGGGTCATTGCCCCACACTAAAGCTCAAGTTTATCACCTGAGAAATAAGGGAAGTGGAAGAAACCTACAGATTCTATAATTACATTTCTCTTGTCAGGTCATGTTTGCTCACAATGAATGGCAAGCTAACAGGAAAATCGCTGGTCACTTCAAGGGTAAAAGAGTATCTGATAAAATGTTAACCTTGATCTATGTTTAGTGATGAACTACATTCATTTCTGTCAATTTCAAAATTCTAACTATATTTATTCTTAAGGAACTGGCAGAAACAGTTGTAATTACCCAGCATGCCTTTGGGTTCCCCACACATAACTAACAACTACTATAACTAACAACTAACAACAACAGTAACTACCAGCTTTGGCTTTACTTCCTCTAAAAAAAGTACGTTCTCTACAATCTTATTATATGCCTCCCAAGGCTGACATATTTTCAACCTGGTCTTGCATCACTGGCCTTCTCAGATTGTAACATTACTCTTAAAAACTCCTATTGTGTCTTCTGACCATCTCTTGTCCCTCCATTCCTGCTTTATTTTACTGGCTCCAGAACATTTTTCAAAGTCAGTTGAAAGTTTGGCAATATTTCAGACAGTTTCCTAGGATTTATTGGGTGCTGCAGAAAAACTCCCCATGACTAGGACTTCCAAGGAATCCCTGGAGTCTGATGTTGGGAATAAAATCTAGGACCATTCCGACCAGTGCCCTGAGTGAATCTCCAACCAAGGGAAGGAATTCTTCTTCTTCTTTTTTTTAATATTTATTTATCTTTGAGAGAGAGAAAGAAAGAGAGGGAGAGAGAGAACAAGCATGAGCTGGGGACAGGCAGAGAGAGGGAGACAGGCTCTACACTGACAGCAGAGAGCCCAAAACGGGACTCAAACTCACAAACCATGAGATCATGACCTGAGCCAAAGTCGGATGCTTCACCAGCTGGGGCACCCAGGATCCCCCCGCCCCACCAAGTGAAGGAATTCTTAAGTACACTGGGAACTGTTGCATTTACAGGTTCTCCAACATTGCTGGAAACAGGAGAACAGTTAGATTTTAAGAGAAGGGGTAGGTATCCCACACATTAAAGTTCCAACAAACACAATGATTTATGTAAGAAGAGCTGAATTTCACACAGATTTTGTGCCCAGGGCAATGGACAGACTTGATATTTGGGGGGTGCAGGTGGGGCTAAAGTGACAATCCAAGTACAGAACTTGTATGAAATACTTTAAGAAAATCTAATCCCGTCATGTGCCACAGAATCCTTATCTAAAGAAGCCTCATTAACAGTATAGACTAATGGGAGTTTTTAAACATTGTTCATCCGAATTCTTACTGAATAAGCCCTTTCTGAGTAAACTATATGCCCCAACGGGAATTTGGGGTGTTCAGTATTCATGGAAAGAAATCAGATGAAATGAATGATAAAATGAATTGTATAGTTATTTATACTCAAAACAGAGGTTGGGTAAATATAGTATTTTTATCTGTAAATTTGAAATACGATCATTCATTGCAAGAGTAAAATACTGGTTTGTGTTAACAGGAACTTGGGGGTACAAAGGCGAATAAAACAAGGTTTCTTGAAGAGCCCATGGCCTGGCGTGAAAACACAGTCGGTTAAGTGTCCAACTTCAGCTCAGGTTATGATCTCACTATTTGTGAGTTCGAGCCCTGCATTGGGTCCTCTGTCCCCCTGTCTCTGCCCTTCCCTCACTCAGGTGCTCTGTCTCACAAATAAACAAACATTAAAAAACCCTGTAAATACATAACTACAGGATGAATCCATATATATCTTAGGAGAAGGCCCTGCTGTACCATAAACGGGGATTCTAAGCTCTAAGATGATTAGATGCCGAGAAAGGCAGCACTGAGGTAGAAGCCAAATGAGAAAATCGTGCCCCCTGATGGGAACATCTAAAGATGAGGCCATGACAGTTCTCGTGAATGGCCTTGGTCCCTGTTAGGGCAGCAAGGGCCTGGTGATCCCGGGAAGCAGGAGTGTGCTGTTGTGTGAAGCGCTGGCCTCCAGGCAGGCTACCTAGATGCCAGTCCCACTATTCGGAGAGTCCTCGTGGGAGTCATCTGAGACACGGGGATAGTCAAGTGGTCTTGGGCCATGATCGGTAAAATGCGTTAATGATAGCACCTAGTGGAGACTGACTTCCAGAATGGAAGTGTAAGGGGTGAGGTAGATCTGCTCTCCAGTGAAATGATCGTTTAACTGCTAAAGATTCCTCTCTCTCTCTCTCTCTCTCTCTCTCTCTCTCTCTCTCTCTCTCTCTCTCTCTCTCACACACACACACACACACACACACACACACACTCGCGAGCACACCCAAACCATTTAGAGTCTCTGTAAATTGTCCTAAGGGCATAAAACGGGGAGAAACATCTACTGGATTTAATTTGGTAAGTCTTGGAAAGAGTGGTGAAATGTGGTGGCATCTGAGCCGTGGTCTAGTCACATCCTCACCCTACCCCCAGCTGGTGTGACAGAGCTCCTGACAAGACCAGGGCCCCTTGTCCCCCCCACCAACTCCCAATCTAGAGCTAATCTCCAGGTGAGCGGGAGCAGGCCTCCTGCATCTGTTGTCTCCTTAGCTTGACACCACGGACGCTGGGCTCCATGCAGGCCCAGCCACAGGGACCGATCTGCCTTCTACCAGTAGCCGCAACACTCCAGACAGAAGCTCTACCCCAGACTCAGCAGGCTGAGGATAACGGGCCCTGAACGCCCCTAGCAGCTCATCCAGAAGGCCCAGCTGCAGGCCAGGACGCAAGAGCAGACAGAGAAGACTGGGTCCTGACACCCTCCTCCAGAGCGCCACTCAGGACAGGTGTCTGTCACGTGGGAGGAGCAGAGCCCTCCAGCCTGGCCACTGGCCCCTGGGCCTTACCCAGGAGGACGGGCAGCATGAAGAACAGGGAGCTCACCTAACGGGGCTCATTTTGTTCCTATTTTTATTACCACCACTCTGGAGCCTAAATTTCTTCACAGTCTGATTTCATTAATGAGCAGTTTTGCAAAAGCTCATCCCTAACCCTCCGGAGGGGCCCCACTGTCGTCAAATCAGATGGCAGAGCTGTCGATGCCCCCAGGGTGCTGTCAAAAATAAAGACACAAACACACCGAGCACACAATTGGCTAGCAGTAGGGCCCGGTGAGCAGGTGACGTGACACCTACCGCACGTTGCAGGCTGAGCTCTGTGAGAAGCGACATCAGAGGCTGCATGGCAAATGGACGTCCCGGAGGCAGTCACTTGGAGTAGCGAAACCACCAAGAGAAAAGGACGAGAGCAGCAGCCCTGGGGAGGGGGGGGTGGGCGGCGGGCAGGATCGGGGGGGCTGCTCCTCTCCGTGGGGCTCAGTTTTCCGCAGAAATGAGGAGATGCAAGGAAGCAGAAAAGTGTGAACCCTAAACGTGAAAAGAGACACAGAAGTGGCTTCGGAGGGTCCCAGATACCGGGCTTAGCAGACGCAGGCTTCAAAGCACCTGTTACAACATGTTCACAGAACCAAAGGGAACTATGTCTGAAGGATTAAAGCAAGACCTGAGGAAGACACTGACATAAAATACAGACCGGGAGAAATTAGGAAAAGAACGAATGGAAATTCTTTGGTTGAAAAGTACACTATCCCAAGGGCGCCTGGGTGTCTCACTCAGGTGTCTCACTCTTGATTTAGGCTCACGTCATGATCCCCAGGTCATGGGATCGAGCCTCAGGTTGGGTTCTGCATGAACTTAGTGTGAAGCCTGCTTAAGATTCATTTTCTCTCTCTCTCTCTTCCCCCCAATCTCTGTCTCTCTGTCTCTCTCTCTTTCAAAAAACCAAAAAACAGTATAGTATCGCTAAGAAAACTTTACTACAAAAGCTTAGTAGTAGATGTGAAGGGCCAGCAGAGAATCGGTGGATTTGAAGATAAACTGATAAAGACTTTGCAATCTGAAGCACACAGAGGAGAAAGCAAATAAAGGAAAATTAGCGGAGCCTGAGAGAAATGTGCTACAGCGTGGAGCGTGCCAACAGATGCATTACGGGAGTCCCACAAGATGAACACAGAGGTACCCACACGCATACACATCCCAGTAAAAACGAAGAAAGACAAAGACAAAGGGAAAATCTTGAAACAGCCACAAAATAAAACAACAGAACTGCAGTAAGATAAACAGCAGACTTCTCTTGAGAGACAATAGGGGGCGAGAGACAGGATGGCCTGTTCCAAGTGCCGGAAGGAGAAGATTACCAACAATAACAAGAACAACAACCCAAATGTCATCCAGTGCTGTCCAGGTGGCCACTCAAAGCCACAGTGAGATACCACCTCATACCCCTCAAGAGAGTGACGATAAAAAAGACGGACATGTGCGGGCCAGAATGTGGAGAAATTAGAAACCTCCGATGATGCTGGGGATGCAAAGTGGGGTGGCTACTGTGGACCACTGGACATTCCTCAAAACGTTCAACACAGAGTTCTCATAGGACCCAGCACTTATGCTCCTGGGCATAAACCTACGACAAAAGAAGCCTGTGGCTGCACAAGAATTGGTACACAGATAACAGCGTTATTTACGACAGCCCAAAAGAGCAGAGACAATAATATACATCAACTGCCGAGTGGACAAAAAAATGTGGTATCTGTGTACACTGGATGATTATTTAGCAGTGAAAACAATGAAGTACTGGGGCGCCTGGGTGGCGTGGTTGATTAAGCGTCCAGCTCTTGGTTTCAGCTCAGGTCATGATCTCATGGTTCGTGAGTTCAAGCCTGGTGTCTGGCCCCTTGCTGACAGTGTGGACCTCCTTGGGATTCTCTCCTCTGCCCCTCCCCCATTTCTGCATGCGCTCGCTCTCTCTCTCAAAATAAATAAACATTTAAAAATAAAATAAAATAACCTTATGGAGTGAAATAAATATTTTGAGTCAAGGTAGTTGGTGGCAGTATCAGGATAATGTTAGAAGTCTTTTTGGGGTTTATAGATGGGGCAGCGGAGAATCCCATGCTGGTGACCAACATGAGCAGACTTCCCTGGGGCAGCCTGTGACTCCCCCGTCGGGCGTCATCCCCCTATTCCCCTGGCAAGAGGCAGCTGGGACAAAACTACTGAGCCCTATGCCGGAGCTGCCGCCTCCCGGCCGCATGCTGTCCCCACCCCCTGGACCTGTACTTCTCCTCCTGTGGTCACTTCAGCGACATTAGCTGTGTCCCCACTCTCTCTTCGAGGAACTGCTCCTTGTGTCTGGCTTGGGCAGGCTCAGTGCCGCCCAGTTCTGAAGCTCATTTGCTTTTCACAAGATCCCCAGGAAAACAGCCATTTAAAATTTTTTTTGTTTTTTATTTATTTCTGAGAGACAGACAGAGACAGCAGGGTAGGGTCAGAGAGGGAAGGAGATACAAAATACGAAGCAGGTTCCAGGCTCTCAGCTGTCAGCACAGAACCCGATGCGGGGCTCAAACCCACGAACTGTGAGATCATGACCTGAGCCGAAGCCAGATGCTTAACCGACTGAGCCACCCAGGTGCCCCAAAAGCCACTTTTGTCTTGCAAGAATATTTACTTATGATAAATGAGACCACACCATCAGCCACTCACTTTGACTGTGTTCCTCAGACCAGCTGTTAGGCCTAACAACCACCGCGTGCTCCCAGACTCAAAAGCTGAGAACCTGGGGAGAAAACCACCTCTCAGCTTGGAAACTGCGCTGTCTCACAATCGTAAACCAAGTCCTCCAGTTGAAGACGTCAAACTCTCAGTTAAGCAGTATACTTTAATGTCAAGGTAACAGTCCCATAGGGTAGGTTAAAAAAATATCCAGGAGAACAGAATATAGGTTACTTCACCTCCACCAGGGATCTTGTTTTCATAATGCTGTCCATTAGGGTCTGCCAAGGAGTGTGAGGGACAAAAGGACAAACAAAAGAGAATTCTACTGACAGCGGACGGCATTCAATAGCCGGGTCAACTAGGAACACTGAACAACTGAGGGCTGAAGAGGGAGGGGGAAGGGGAAGAGGGTTGGTAGTCATGGAGAGGGGCACTTGTGGGGAAGAACACTGGGTGTTATATGAAAACCAACTTGGTAATAAACTATTTAATAAAAATAAAAAGCTTAACTGAGGTCTACCTGCTACTGTAATTCGATCCTCCCTCCAGAAAAACAATAAAAAAGAAGCCCTCACCTAACGTAACACCATTTTCCTCCATTCCTTAAGAGATCTGAAGGAGGCATGGGGTAGCCATCAATCAGGAAAGAAATCACGGACTTGGCAGCCAGTTGAGGGACGTTCTCATTCAATACTTTCTCTTATCTGGCTAACGACAGAGGACGTCTTATCCTCCCCTTTTCTTCTGTAAAATGCCTTTGATTTGTCATATGGCAAATGCCCCTGCACCTTCCACTCGTAAGTCTGGCTGAGGTCATGTGTGTAACGATCCTCTACAGACAAAATATCAGCAAAGTTGGATTTAGTGGATTAGGAAGATTAATGGTGAAAGCATACATATTTCTATTCCAGTGACTGAAATATTAAATTCCAACATTCGTTGTCCAGAGGAGTCTTTTTTCTGCTCTTTTTCACTTCTTTATCGTACGTGTCACCTACAGCTTGTGCCGGTAACTCCCATGGAGATCAAAGAGAGCCAGAAATCTCAGGCCACTGCCAGCCCGCTTGGCTCATGGGATGGCGTGTAGGGCACAGCTCAGCCATCAGGAGAGCCTTGGATCATGGAGACCTGGGCGTCAGTAAGCCTGCACCCCTGCTGGGTTCATGGAAGCACCTCTCCCAAGCTTCACAAATCCCAAGATATGAGTTCTGCAGGCATGGCACACCTCCCTTCCACACAGCTGGCTTCCGTTCCCAGTCCGAGCTTTCATTAGAGAAAGCCAAGGAGGAGACCTCTTCCTCTGATGTATTACCTAAAGACTTCTAGCCCTTTAATTAAGGGAGATCTTTTTGTCTTGGGAGAACATGGAAGAAATCACCCACACTGTCGTCAATCATGAAAATTGTGCCAAATAACCGTCAAATCCTTGCCCAATCCCAGTTGTGTCCATTCTCAAACTAAAAGCCCTTTACCAATTAGGGTAGACACGGAATCAACCCATTTCACATTCCTCTGAAAAGCAGGTATTAATATTTCTTGAAACTTTTTAACAGGGTTCAGCATCTGCACATTTGTAGTCTTTGAAGGGATTCAAGTACTTCAGGAACCAATACCCGCACGGCCACACAAAATCCTTCTAAGATGCAGAGTCTGAATCTCCTCTTTCCAAAGAGAGAAAGAAGTTTAAGACAGACTTAGAACATTTTCTAGAAATGTAATAAATGTCCAAACCCCTGTTTGCTAAGCCTTTAATGTGCTCAAGACCTTAAAGTGTGACCACACATTTTCACTCAGCTACCTAAGACGTGCCTTGCTCATCTGTGTCGGACAGATTAATATACTCAAGACTCTAAGTATCTACTGAGTTCTTCTTGCTTAAAAACATGGAGATATTTCAGGAAAATTAAATGACAAGGCATTAAAATTTTGACTTGGGTCAGCCTGGGGGATGCCGGTACCTTCTCAACTTAGCTGAATCTTCCTTACTGGAGGGACCAGCAAAGGGGACCCCCAGAGGCATTTAAGTGACATTCAATGTCTAAGTCAGATAGAGTAAAACCTTGGTTTGCGAGTAGAATTCCTTCCAGAGACATGGTTGTAATCCAAAGCACTCATATATCAGAGTGAATTTCCCCATAAGAAATACTGGAAACTCATGATTCGTGCCACAATCCAAAAAAAATATTCATATAAAATGACTACAGTACTGTAATATAATACACAATATTAAAGAAAATATAACATATAAAGAAGAATAAACAAATTAACCTGCACTCATGTTTGAAACCCTTCATGGCTGGTGTGAGGTAGACAAGAGGGAGGAGGGTTACTTGGGGGATGATTTTCACTGTCACTAATGGAGTTACTATTGGCTATTGTCTCAACAGAATCTTTTTCTTTTCCTGTGACTTTAACCAGGAAGCTACCCAATGACCTAGAATGAAGCCAAGCCTTCCTAAGCTCACTCTTGTCTGGAAAAGCAAAGGACTGCCCATGGGTGCTTGGAAGTGAGAAAAATACACCAGTGCCAGTTGTGGGCACCTTCCAACGTTCTGAAAAACCAGTGATTTCTGCCAAACACCGTGGCCTGAGACTGAGCATCAAGCATGGGAAGTGATCACCCACAATCCCATAGATAGAGAGAAAGAGAAGAGAGAGAGAGAGAGTGTGTGTGAAGAGCCACTGGCTAAGTTGTGATCATGTGACATTTGGCATCATGAACTACTCCTATTACTTGTTTATCAAATTAAAATTTATCAGTGCACCTGTTGACTCAGTCAGTTAAGTGTTGACTTCAGCTCAGGTCATGATCTCATGGTCCATGAGCTTGAGCGTCTTAGGTAGTTGATTTTGTGTCTCCCTCTCCCTCAGCTCCTCCTCCATTCATGCTCTCTCTCTGTCTCTTAAAAATGAATGAATTAACTGTTTAAAAACAATTAAAACGTATTAGAATTATTTGCTTGTCTTGCAGAATAAGCCCAGAACAAGTTACTCGCAATCCAAGGTTCTATGGTACTAAGAAAACGGGGAACACACCAACAGAATCATCAGTCCAGTGAAACCTCCACCTCCTGGCCATGGATTCATCACCGCATCTGGAATGAACACCCTAATCTGTAAGCAGGTGATCCTCGACAGAATGACAGAGGTAAAGCGCTTTCCAGCAGCAGATCACATAATCAACCCGGCCAATCGAGGGAGTGCTATCGTACTATTCAGAGTGAAGACATGTCTCCAGCGCTAGCAATGGACCAGTGAGTTAATGCAAAACCATCCCTCCCGTTCATGTCTTCAGACCTGGCCGTACATTCTAAGAACAAGGTCCATGCTGGGTACCCTTCTGCAGTTCTTCTAAAACAACCACAGAAGTCTGGCCACGTGCGCCACAGCCAGATGTGCCGAAGTACACAGCGCCCCATACTTTAGACAGTGTGACTTGACCACGTACGTCCTCCTGCTTTTCCAGATCAAAGAAATCTGTCTTGCAGTGACATAGGCACCGGCTCAAATAGCTCCAGGAGAATCTCATCACCCTCCTCTTCCACACACACCCCGTCCCCATCACCTCGCCACAGGCGGCGGCCACTCACCAAACCTTTGCAGGTTGAAAGAGCCACCGAGGAATTTTTGTGGGATCGTAAGGAGCCTTGGTAAAAACAGAAGTCCTCGGGCGGAAAGGTGTGCACGGACTTGGTGCCTCCCTTCCCCAGAGTCTGCACCACGAACCCAGGGGCGAGCAGGGTGCTGGACGCTTTCAGCTCCATGTGGAAGTCGTGCCTGAAGCCCTTCAGCCGAAGGTGAAGAGACTCCACCCCGAGCTGAGCCAGCGCCCTCTTCCTCCTCTGAGGGTGCGTGACTTCGTGCGACACGTAGTATCCATGACGGTCAACCTCATAGGGAGACACCAGCTCATACTCTGAAAGAGAGAGACAGGGGTTGGCTGAGTAATTTCTGAATAAAAGAGTCTGGGAGGCAGCCTTGGAATATAATTTATTGCCGGCTGATGCTTCCACCTGAGAGGAAATGATGGAGGAAATTGCAACAGGGAGCCAACCTCGAATCCACACCGTGGGATGCACACAATCAGAGTCAGAAGGGAAACCTCCAAGCAGCCTGTGAGGAAGTCACTGCTCCCCATCACGGGCTAGTCCCAGGCCCCAGGACCGAAAAATCTATGACAGCTCAAAGGAAAGACAGGTTATGGGACCAAGAAATTTAAAAAAGTAGGATGTTTAAGGTTACGTTTCATAAATTTCACTTTCCACTCATGATAACACATAATCATCTATGGTTCTAAATATTCTTTTAGTCACATTTTGGTTTTTTGTGAACATCTTCACTGAGCTGACAAAAACTTCTAGCTTAGTTAAAAAGGCAAATATGACGGGCATTCCTTGCTGCTTAGTACTTTTATATTTAGCTGTGAAATCAAGGAATCTGATAAATCCTATGCAGACACATTCCGGGTTCCCAGATGCCGACGTCTGGAAATGCTCCTACGTGTGCTCTCACCGTGGGGGGGACCCTCCCATTCCTGGCCCTCCATGAGTCCACAGCCCACTGTCTTTCCAGACGCGCACCGAGGTCCCTGCCCGCTCTGATCACAGTACGTGAGCCTAAAACACGTTCAGATAAATACTTCTTGGAAAAGTCTGGAAACCCCCAAAGGGCTGTCAGATCTCAGGACTCCCTGACAGGTCTGCCAGGTTTCAGCCACCGACGACCCCCCGGTTTTGCCTTCTCTGTGCCCCTCCCTGTGGGAAGCCCAGAAAGAAGCTTCCAGGCCCTTCATCACCAGCATGTGCTGTCAAGAGACTGTTCGGATGGATACTCTGTAACTGGGAACCTTTTCTGCCCCAGCGGGAGTTGGACACATTTCTTGGAGTCATAAGATAAGGAAAACGGAATCCCACAGAAACGGCAGTTGCTCAGAAGTAAGGGGTTATTGGGTAATTATTTTCTCTAGAAAAATGAGGTTTTCCTCCCAACCAATCTCTTTCTCTGCAGGTGCCTGACCGCGCGTCCCCGAGCTGCCTGGCAGGTAACCGGAAGGTTACTCTGGAAGGGGGCAGGTGGCCAGTGGCCTCCCGTGGGCTGGGAGAGGCAGGGGAGGTCACGGATGGGAAGGCCCACCTGGAGTCCCCACGCTGAAGCCCGTGGCTGCGTGAGTGCCCGGGGCCACACGGCCAGCCCCCTCGAGTGGCGGGCCAACCAAAGGCTGGGCTGTGGCTTCTGTGACCCCAGGGATGCCGTCTCCTCCAGTCAAGAGCTTTTCATTTTTTTTTAAAAAAGTTTATTTATTTATCTTGAGAAAGAGAACCAGCAGGAGCAGAGACAGAGGGAGACGGAAGATTCGAATCAGAATCTCTGCTGAAAGGAGACAGACAGACGCGGGGCTCAAACCCACGAATGGTGAGATCACGACCTGAGCCAAAGTTGGACACTTAACCGAACTGAGCCCCCCAGGCAGCCCCTCTGGTCAAGACCTGTGACGGGCCACTCTTCTGGGCCTGTAATGCCCAAGATTTCAATATCACCCCCAAAAACCAGAGACCACCAGGGAGACCGAGTCATGCATGCAAAAACAAAGGGCAGTTTTATTACGGCTTAGGCTCACTGGGCCTAAGCTCGGGCTCCCAGACCTCACCAATGCAGTGGATCCATACTGAGAGCCCCGAACAAGGGCTGAGTAGGGTTTTTATGGGGTTTGGGAAGGGGAGTTACAAGAAAGTGTGACATAGGTACAGTGACCCAATCATAATGGTACAACAGTATTGGCAGCACCTTTAACTATACACACTGTTCAGAGCGTTCGTTACTTTTGTCGGGACCCAATTACAACATTTAGGGTATCTTTGAAATTAACCAATTACAGAGCGAGTTCAGGGTCTTGTTCGGTGACTATCGGGTTAACTTTAATGTTAGGTAGCAGGGTCCTATCTAAAGTTTCTATCTGTAGGCCTCACCTTTAGGAATGTGGGGAGAGGTAGCTGGCCTTCCTGATTGGATATGGCAAGGTGGTCTCTCCTGCCTCGGGAAATGTGTAACCGCCTAATAGTTCGGGAGAAACTGACCCTTAGACCTTCTAGTTTAGAGGGGGACTTCTGTCATGGAGTCTGTTAGGTTCAGACCTATGTCCTTACAGGCCCACAGGCCTGGCCCTGCCACATAGGCCTGACCAGGCGCCCTGAGGGTAGGCGAGGAGCTGGGCCCCGGCACCAGGGCCCGGCAGACAACTGGAGCCGCCCGTCAGCATCTCCGTCAGGGCTGGGCATGTATGTCCAGAGGGGCGGCATGCGCTGGGCTTGTTTCATGGTTTACCAGGAACCTGAGAAAATGGAACAGCTCTGGTGAAACTGTCGGCAAGGGTAGGAGAAAGTGGAGAACAAGTCAGGATCACGCAGGTGGATGGGAGGCGGCCAGGCCCGGGAGGCGGGGGCAGGGAGCAGGCCTCTGTCTCACACACCTCCCACCGCCTGCCTCGCCCCCAGCTTTCTGGGGGTGCCGCCCCTCACCCTGCCCCCGGAGCTCTCCAGGAACCCTCCCCACCTCACCCCACTCCAACAAGGCTGGTGAGCTGGCTCATCAGCACATTTACTGCACAGAAGAAATGATCACCTTTGTAAAAAATCAAATTGTTTCCAGATGACATTGGCTCCATTCTTCTGACCTTTGTTTTGGAAGTCACGTGACAGGTCTCCTTTATCTGGAGGGGACACGCGATATCTACTTTGGAAATAGCACCACCGAGAAGCCTCTTTTATGTGAACACATCCGGTGTCCCGTTGACAAAGGCTCGACCCCAGCTCCCTGAGGGGAAAACATGAATGGCCTGGTTTACAGCCTTTGCCAAGTCCCTCAGCTGACACCCCCTCTTTGGCGGGTTTCCATGTGACGTCACCCCACGGGGTATGGGAGGATGTGCCCCTGTCTCTGCGCCTGCGCGCAGGCCCATCTCCCCACGCAGACGTGACCGATGTGACGAACCCCGAGAGCACAGATAATAGTAAAACCCAGCGCAGTAATTATAAGGGGTGAGGTGTGAGGGTTTCCATTTCGTTTTTAATAGGGCTTATTTCACCGGAACTTTATATATTTTAATTTTATTTTTTTAAATTTTAATGTTTATTTTTGAGACAGAGAGGCAGAACAAGAATGGGGGAGGGGGCAAAGAGAGAGGGAGGCACAGAGTCCTAACCAGCTCCAGGCTCCGAGCTGTCAGCACAGAGTCCGACGTGGGGCTTGAACCCACGGACTGTAAGATCATGACCCGAGCCGAAGTCGGACCCTTAACGGACTGAGCCACCCAGGCGCCCTATGTATTTTAATTTTCAATGACCAGCTCTGCAGAATTTTACAGGAAGTAGCAGTCTGCCCTGGGGGGCTGGTGGCCGGTGACCGCAGGGCTGGGGGCCGGTGACTGCAGGGCAGCAGCTGCACCCACGGCACCGTGCCCTTCGCAGTTAATCACAGTGATTCCCAAGAAGCAGGGAGAATGTGTGTGACGGAAGGAGCCTGTTTTCCAGTCCAGTCTGCTGATTCTCGGCCAGAGGGATCCCCTCCCACAACCCCCAGGAGACCACTGTCCAGAGACATTTCTGTTTGTCTCGAAGTGGGAGAGGGACAGTGATGTTCCTGGAACCTGATGTCCAAATCCAAGGACACGGCGACACAGCCTCCGATGCCCAGGCCAGATCTCCGCTACAAACTGGCAAGACCGCCCACGTGGGGAGTCCTGATTGAGCCCCAAAGCGGTGTTCACCATCCAATGTGTACTCTCGGTTACATATAAATGGACGGTCATCGCTAAAGAATTCAGTGAATGAACAAAAGAAGCACAGGATCTCATCATGCACACAGTACTGTCTGAAAACAGTCAATATGGAACTTCAATAAATTGGAAAAATTAACTTTTGAGCCTAGGTTTTAAGATGATAATCCACTCAGCCATCGGCTTGAAAGTTCAAGAAAAAAATGAGTGTGATTCCTGATCTCCGAGCATCCTTTCCACCAGCCCCGTGTCCCGTACACACTTGGTGGAGGAGGGAAACGTCCCTCACATACGGCTGCTCCCTCGGTCATCAGGACGACTGGATTTCAAGAGGTTTTCTGACCACAGCATCGAGCCTAACACTGGTTCCCAACTCCATGCAGGCGGTGTGGACCACCTGTGAGCATGCAGGGCTCATTGGTGCCAGGTGCAGAGAGAGGACCCGCACCTCGCATCCCAACCCTGACTTCAGTGACATCACATCCACGGCCTGCGAGCAGCCAGGGGGCAAGTTTGGGAACTGGAAAATGTTACAGATCTGGGTTCCAAAGAGCCTGCCGTTAAAGATTTACAAGCACCCCGCAGGTGACCCTGACAGAAATCGCCCTCACGTTACCTGGATATTTGGATGTAGATCCATAGAATTTCCCGGTGCGCACACACTAACAGGTCTACACGTACAAGGAAACATATTTCTAAAGAGCTTCCACACCTAGCCCTGGAAGAGTCGCTTACTCGAGAATTCAAAAGCTAACGGATTTGTGATAGTCTTGGCTCTTTACCAGGAGCTGCTATTTTTATGACAAAAGTAAGTTCAGAGGAAAAGCATTAAAATCCACTATTAGGGGGGTGCCTGGGTGGCTCAGTGGATTGAGCCTCTGACTTCCGCTCAGCTCATGATCTCACGGTTCCTGGGTTCGAGCCCCATGTCGCGCTCTGTGCTGACAGCTAGCCCAGAGCACAGAGCCTAGAGCCTTTCTTCAGATTCTGCATCTCCCTCTCTGACCCTCCCCTGCTTCACGCTGTCTCTCTATCTCTCAAAAACAAATAAAAAATATTTTTAAAAAATCCACTATTAGGGAAACACCATTCTGAATCAGCCACGAGACGAAATGGGTGTCCTTAATGTCCGAGAACAGTTTCGTGATCCACGGCCGCCTCACAGTAGAGACGGGACTCTGGTTCCCACGGCATCACTGCTCCAGACGCCGAGCAAAATCTGCAATCCCAGTTTGAATTACGTGTTACTTTAAACACACGTCAGGGCCAGAGAGGGAGTCGGAAGCCAACGTGTGTAACGGACACCTCAATACCCAGCAGTAAACTGACCCCGGCTCTACTGTTGTGAACAGACACATAACCTGCCCAGCAGAAAGGCTTTTCTCTGGTGCGAAGGCGTCCAGGGAGACCCACGCTCCCAACCTGGCCGTTTAAAATTAAAGACCTAAAACACCGACGGTGGGTGTGAGAGGGGGTGGTGTATCCACTAGGCCGAAACTGCACTGACGATGGCTCACCCCTTCCCCTTCTGTTTCTGACCAAGCCAGGCGTGTGGTTGTCATGGAAATGCTGGGCTGGGAAGGCAGGTGACTAGGGGGCTTGGGCGGCCAGGCTGGCGTCCAGCCCTCGGAGCCGGCCTCGGCCAGGAGCAGGGGACGCCCACGTAGGAAGAAAGTCTTTGACTTCTCCTCCTGGACGTGCCTCTCTGCCTAGGATGCGCTTACCTAAAGACAGCTTACTTTCTAGAAATTCCATACAGTCATCTGAAAATCTGAGACTTTAAGGAATTTTCAAGATTTTAGAGAACTAAAATTTTCATAAGAATCTTCTTGTAAAAAGTGTCTGTGGAGGGACAATCAAATACAATCTGGATAATTACATCCCACGGGAAACATGAAAGAAGGCAGGGGGAGACCAGAAGATGACCTTTAAATAGAGAATTACCTTTCTCTAGCAATTACAGTCAGAAGTCGTTTTTTTTTTTTTTAAAGTATTTCCGATCACTGACATCTAGCGCCCTCTGGTGGTCCTGAAAAAGTCTTCTTTCCCAGAGTTCCTCTAACCTATCCCTTCATTTAGACTATTCAGGAACGCTGCAGTAAGAGAATCCAAGCAGTTAAGGCGTAGGTCAAACTCCCATCTTTACGAAAGATTAAAAACTATATTCAGACATTTTTAATAACTGGGGCACCTGGGTGGCTCAGTCGGTTGAGCATCCAGCTTCCGCTCAGGTCATGATCTCGCATTCATGGGTTCGAGCCCCGTGTCGGGCTCTGTGCTGACAGCTCGGAGTCTGGAGCCTGCTTCTGATCCTGTGTCTCCCTCTCTCTCTGACCCTCCCCTGCTCATGCTGTCTCTCTCTCTCTCTCTCTCTCAAAAATACATAAAACGTTAAAAAATGTAAAAAAACATTTTGAATTACTAGTTGTAATCTTCTCGATTTTCTGAAAACATGTTGGGAAAATCAAACCTAGCCCTTCCTCTAAAATACTGACATTTGACAGGGCCGCTTATTGTTGGAAATGTTGCCAAGCACAAATACTGAAGAGACCCCCAGGGACTGGGTTCAGATACAGAGCACCCGGGAACGGGCCACCCCGCTCCTGCCTTCCCTCTAACCTAACGGCATCCCCGCGAAAATGACAAGCGCAGCAGGGAAACCGCACAGGGCAAATGGGCCAGGCTCGGTTTATGCCAAATCCGGCCCGAGGCAGGTCACAAACGTAATTCCCCTTCCCGCACTCTATTTCAATGTTGTCCCAACGCCTGAAGGGCGTCCACTTTCACGCTGACACAAGTTCTGAGCAAAAACGGGCTGCTTTTGTCCCCTGCTCTTGAGCGCAGGGCACAGAGAGAGACTTCAGTTTAAAAAGCCGGAGGAGGATGAGGACGGTGAAGGCGTGGGGAATGTCCTGATGCGTCAACTGGGAATACCTTTGATTATTCCTTGCTTTTTAACTTTCTTATGACACCTGTGTTTCTCGCTTTCCCCCTATTGCTCACGGCAGGAACGCTGGTGAGCGCTCCCGTCCGACACGGGAGTCCGAGCTGGATGCTGGTGGCGCTGGCTCCCAGGGGCTCGCTCTAAGGCGAGCCAGTTTGCAGACTCGGGCACTTTCGCGGCGCCTGGAACCCTCCTTCCCCGCCGACTTACCGCCCTCTGCCATCCCGGCCGGCCACTCCGCGGGCCCGGGGGGTCCCCGGTCGCTCGGGCTCCCCGGCGAGGCCGCTGCGGGTCCCACGGAGCACGCAGGTGCCTGCTGGAGAACAGCGGCGACACCGCGGTGAGACCCGGGGGGCGCGAGGGCGGCCGCTGGCACCCGCCCCCACTTCCACCCCCACCCCCGGGCGGCCCCGCACACCCACCTGCGCCAGCAGCAGCACCCAGAGCGCCGCGCACCCCGGGCCCCGCATGGCCGCGCCGCCCCTCGAGCCCCGCGCCCGCCGCCCGCGCTGCGCCCCCGCGGGGAGGACGCGCCGCTCCGTCCAGGGGCGCTCGGAGGGGCCGGGGGCCGCGGGCTGTCCCTAGCCGGGCGGCCGCAAGTGCGCACCGAGGGCCCGGCGCGCAGAGCTGCCCGCTGGACTCCGCCGCCCGCGCGGGCTTATCACTGCGGCTCGCGGCGCGCGGGGCGGGCGGTGGCGCACCAGCCGGCGCCGCGGGGGAGCGGCGGGAGGAGGAGGGCGGGGGAGGCGGAGAGCACCGGCGAGGGGAGGGGAGCGGCGGGGGGACCGACGGGGGAGGGAAGAGGCCGGAGGAAGAGGGCGGCGGGGTGGGGCAGACGGGAGGCAGGCTGGGGAGGATCCCCCCGCTCCCGGCCGCCTTTCGGCGCCTCTCCTACCTTCCCGGGGGCGCGCGGTGGAGAGGTGGCCCGGAGGCTCCGAGTGGTGAGCAGCTTGGGTCACACTTTCCAGACGCCCTCGGTACCCGCGGTCCCGCCGCGCCCGCCGCGCACTACCTCCTGCGCCCCCGGGCCAGACCTGAGCCCCCTCGGGCGCCCACACCTGCCGAGCGAGGCTGGGCGTCGCCTGGGCCCTGCAGCGTCGGCCCTGGCGCAGCCGGTGGGAGATCAAGTGCAAGGCAGCGGCGCGCGGAGCTTCGGAGCGCCGTGCGCATCTGGGCCGACACTGCGGGCGCCGCTCTCGGCCGCGGAAGTGACGGGAGACGAGGGGGTAGAGGAAGCAACTTCCATCCCCTGGTCACGTCCCGGAGGATGTAGGGGCGCCCCTGGCCCCGGGGCCACCCGCCCTTCCCTAGCCTTGCCACGCGTGCCTGGGTCGCCGTGGCTGCCCGCATGTAGCCAATCCATCCGGAGGCCCTGCGGTTGCTACTGGTGTGGGCCCGGGCGGGGGGCTGGGCTGCCGGAGGCCCAGGCAGCAGTAGGTGCCCCACCGACCCCGGTCTGGCAGCAAGCCCAGTCGGCCGTCTCCCAAGGCTTGTGTGCGACTGCGTGTGTGCCCTTGAACGCGGCGCCCCTGCGCGTCCGTGCCCACTCGTGTGCGCATGTGGATGCGCGGGTGTGCGTCCGTGCAGACGTGCGCCAGCGCGTGTTCTCACTCCCAGGGGGCCTGGGACCGCTCTGTTCCGCTGACGGCGCCTCTCCGTGGCCGCTTATGTCCTGCAGGTGCTGGACGGCAGGGCCCCGAGTCCTGTGGGGCCAGTGACCCTTGCGTTCATTTTATCCCACGTTTGCCTCTTTTGCACATTTTGGAGAGGAAGATGGGGAGGGAAAGGTGACTGTGCTCTCCGGCTTCCTTGGCCTGGCTAGCTTTGAGCCCGCAGTGTGGCTTACCTCCTTCCGTCCTGAAGGGTCAGACATCCTGGGCCAGGACAGCAGAGCCCCTGGCTGTGCGGCGGCTCGCTCGCTCTCTCGCTCTCTCACCCTCTTGCTCTTCCTCTCTTTCATATTAATCTACATGAAAACACTCTTCAAAATGAACACAGTTTTACAGAATGGCCTGTACTGGGGTGGTTTTCAAGACACCTGCCACAGCCTGCCCCGCCCCTTCCTCCAGCTCAGGACTCGCGTCTGTCTCAGCGCCCTGGGCAGCGGGCCCAGGAGACCGGGGCTTGGGGCTGCTTGGGCAGCACGTCGGGGTCAGTAAAAGTTGTGCAGGAGGCTCCGGCTCCTTCCCTGCTTGATAAATACGCATCTCTAGTTATTTCTAATTATGCGGAAGGTACCTGCTGGGGAATCAGATTTTCCAAGTCGAGCTAAGATCACGTGAAGACAAACAGGGACTCTCTTTTTATGTTGAAACAGATGGAATGAAAGAAAAGAGGCTGGTCTAAAAGGATTCCGTTTTAGGAGGGTGTTTTTTTTTTTTTTTTCCTTTCTGAGTAATCCCAAAAGAGTCTCTTTCCATAGTGAAGAAACAATATCGTTGACAATGATGAGTCTTCTCCAGTTCTTTCAGCGGCTCTCTGAGTTCGGCTCATCCCAGGCCAGGAATATGTGGAATGACACAGAAAGCAAACCCGGCCTGGGGCAGGTTGGAGCCCAGAGGCGGAGCCTGCTGAACCGGGTGTAAGACCAGAACCCGGTGGAGGGACGTGAGCCCGGCATTTCCAGTAACACACACAGAGTTGGTCTTTCAGTTTGGGGGGCACTAAGCGCCTAAAACCCTTGGAATT
The DNA here is from genome assembly GCA_004023785.1 of Mungos mungo. Classification (NCBI taxonomy): domain Eukaryota; kingdom Metazoa; phylum Chordata; class Mammalia; order Carnivora; family Herpestidae; genus Mungos; species Mungos mungo. Next base: position 74,075 of record PISW01004121.1, on the reverse strand, counting down.
TCCCAAGAAAAATAGAGCCCTAACGGTGTCTTTTGTGATGCTAATAAGGATACTTTGCATCAATGTAGGGGGCTGGTTGCCGGGAGCACCAACCTTGTGATTAGCAGGTTGGAACTTCCAGGCCCTCCCAGAGGTCCCCTCTCTCCCTGCGGAGGGGACAGGAGCTGGAGGTTAAGTGTGAGGCTTAGGATTTAATCAGTCCTGCCCAGGTAATGAAACCGCCAGAAAACCCGCAGGGGGCGGGGCTAGAGAGCTTCAGGCTGGGGCCTGGTGAGAAGCAGAGGGAATGTGGTGCGCGGAGAGGGCTGACGCTCGGTGCCTTTTCCCCAGACCTCACCTCCTCACCTCCACATGTGCCTGTTTCTCTGCTACATCCTGATCATAAACTGGCGACCTGGTAAGTGAAGCGTTTTTCTGAGTCCTGTGAGCCACTCTAGCAAATTAACTGAACGTTGGGGGTGGGTTCCTCTGTTGTATAACCGTGTGGTCCAGCAGGTCCAGTGGCCAGCAGGTTCCCAACGGCGAGATCACTGCTCCCGGCCAGAGCTTGGGCCACCTGGGTCTGGTCCTACAGCGCTTTTCTAAAAGATGGTTTATCGGCCTACGACCAGAGAGAGTACCTCTAAAAAGAAGAGCATAGTAAGAAACCAGAAAGGGACATTCTTGATGTAAGAAGCTTGAAGTTCCCAAAGTGAGAGATTAGGACAGGCCTGTGTCTTGTGGATTATCCGAAGTTTAGAGCTCGCCCCGGAGTCCGACGCAGCACAAGTTAGGAAATCAGGAGACGCTGGAAGAGCCACTTCTTTTCCAGAATGGTTGGCCAGGCCTAAAGCAGCCCCTGCGTTTCCTCCAGAGACCCAAGCGAGTCCCGGCTGGCCCCAAAGGCGGCGTGCGAGGGCGGACACGGCGCCACACCCTTGGTCGGTGGGCCCAGGGGTCCTTCGCAGCCTTGCGTATCGATTCCAGCGTGGATTCTGCCACTGGCCACACTCCAGAATCTGGTCTCTTCTCTCATGTTGAGGCTTTACTCTTAGAAAAAAGCAGAAGAGAAATTGGTGAACCAGTGAGACAAACAAGGGGAGAGTCCTAAACTCAAAACATGGCATTTTGAGTTCCTTTCCCTTTCTTATTAAACCCATAGAAATTTACCTCAGGGGCACCTGGGGGGCTCAGTCGGTTAAGCCTCCGACTTCTAAGCCTCTGACTTCGACTCATGTCATGATCTCACGTTTGTGGGTTCGAGCCGCGCATCGGGCTCTGTGCTGACAGCTCAGAGCCTGGAGCTGCTTCGGATTCTGTGTCTCCCTCGCTCTCTGCCCCTCCCCCTCTCATGCTCTGTCTCAAAAATAAAACATTTTAAAAAATTTTAAAAAAAGAAATTTAGCTCAAATATTAGATTCCTATATAAAATATAATTATTTAGTATTATCATTATGATTTATGGTAGGCGGATAATCATTATTACACACAGATTAGTTGTTATTATCATTGGTAATTACTGTACATTCCCCATGATTCTCTCCCCCAATCTCCAGTGCCGACCTTATTCATGAGGTAACAGGTGTCTGAAACCTCAGGAACTAAGACCCAGCACTGTTCCGCCAGGTCCTCTGGTCCACACTCACTGACTTCTGCTATGTGTGTTTTCTTCTAATGAACACAAGGGTCAGACAAATACAGACGTTTGGGGCAGCAATAGATGGCGTGAGACAGCACCCACCACGTCACACGAGAACCCTTTCTTTTTGCTCAAGGACCTGCGTGCCGGCTGCTTACCTGGTGTGGGCACCAGGCCCGCTGACCTGGCTGCCTTTGTCATCAGCTCTGGAAACGGAGAAGGGCCACGGAACACGAAGGCAGAGATCTGGGTGGTGCCTCTAGATGCCAGGGGTTGTCCAGGATCTCCAGATGTCCCTGAGACACGAGGGGGAGCAGCCGGGAACGGATTCTCAGGAGGAGCCAAGGGTGCTCACAGCCTGAGCTTGGCCTGCAGGCCTCCGGATCTGCGAGGCCACACACACCTGTGTGACGCAGCCGCAGCCAGCTCGTGCAGCCAGTGAGCCTTCTGGGGCCCGGGAAGGGGTTCTGATGCCAACGTCTGCTCATGGTCCTCTTCATCCCGAGCCCTGACAGACCAGGCCACACCTGAGGCCAGCCTCTGAGGGGACCTCAGAGGGGCAGCCCCTCCCCAAGGAAGTGGATCCAGATCGTGCGGCCTGGAAGATGTCAGCTGCTCCCCCGGCACCTGTAGGCGCCCCTCCTACAGGGACCCCCAGGTTGGCGCCCAGTGATCGCCTTGAGAAGGCTCCTGGGGGGGCGGTCCTTCATCTCAGGTGCCTGAGCAATCTCCCAGAGGCTGCAAACATGAACATCCAGATTCCCAGGGCCAGCACTAGAGACGGGTGTTGTGGGAGTGGGTGGGGCCCGGGCACCTGCATGGGGCAAAGCCCTGAGAGCAGCCCAGACTGAGATGGAGTTTACCAGGCAGCCCCTCGGGATGAGGGCCGGGAGGGGGCAGCTAGGGGATGCCCTAAGTGTTGGGGGGAGGGTTGTGCAGCTAGGCCGGTCCGGCTCTGAGATGGCGTGCTGCCGGTGAGGGGAGCCCACCTTGAAATGATTCATCTGTGTGTGAGAGGGAGTGTGCGTGCACGTGGGAGTGTGTGCAGTGACAGTGTGGCTTGAGTGCACAAACACGTGTGTTGTGTCCGTCTCCGTCGAGTTTATAACTCAAGTGGGAAAGGCAAACATTGAGCAAGTCTTTTCAAGAATAGTTGCATTTAAAAAAATTATCTAAATGAGCTGTCAGCACAGAGCCTGACGCGGGGCTCGAACCCACGAACCATGAGATCAAGACCTGTGCTGAAGTTGGACGCTTAACCGACTGAGCCACCCAGGCGCCCCAAGAATAGTTGCATTTTAGGAAGAAACACATGGCTGAGTGAGTAGTTGTCTGGCATCCTCCTTGTGTGTGAGCGAGTACATCAGTTGGTGGGGGCTGCTTTGGAGTTAAAATGCTTTTTCATGTAAATATAAGGATCTTTCTTATTTTGAAAAAATTTTTAAAGTTTTATTTATTTTTGAGAGTGGGGGTGGGGAGATGCAGGGAGAGGGGAGGGAGGGGAGCCTGAGGGGGCTCTGGCTCTGTGCTGACCACGTTGAGTCTGATGGATGCTGAGCTGGGTCTCAGGAACCTTGAGCTCATGACCTGAGCTGAGGTCAGACGCACAACGGACTGAGCCATCCAGGCGCCCCTGTGGGTTTCTTATTTAAGTTTGCAGGTCACTTTCCCCTCGTTTTGATCAGAACACTTTTCATTCTCTGCATTTCCTCAACTGTGAAGTTCATTCTTCCCCAGGTAACGTTTCTTATATTAGGTTTGTATCTTACAGCCTCCCTGAGTGTTTCCCCAGACCGGGCCTCCGCTGTCCTGGTGCCCAACGCCCCTCCTCCTCCCGGAAGGAGACCAGAGCCCTGGTCAGCCCTGGCTGGGCTCGTGCGGACGGCGTCCTGGAGGAGGTGTCCGGCACCTCTCAGTCCCGATTTGCTCCGTTTCATGTGGAAACCAGCTGTCCGCATGCTCTTCGGAGCAACGCCTGGCATCACTGAGGTTTTTCTTCTCTTGTTTTGTTTCCTCCATCACGTGAGGCAGGTCAAAGTTTACTTTCCGATGGGTTTAGAGTGCACGTTCTCCGTGTAGCTTCTCCACTGACTGCGTTCTGTGTTCATCCCGACCAGTGAGGATTTGATAAATGAGTAGATTATTCTCTGTGTTTTTCACTTCCATTTTGTCCCCTCTTTTTTTCAAGATTCCCGGTTCTTGTGTCAGGGAAGGCAGGTCCTTCCAATAGGGTTTCAAGGAACTTTCTTCTGGCTCCTGAAGGAGGTCACCTTGAAACCCCTTAAAAACGTAGAGTTGAACAAAAACAAAATGGTGGCACTAATGCTTCAGGGAGCTGGATTTAAAAAAAAATTTTTTTTTTTGAGAGACAGAGAGACAGCACGAGCAGGGGAGGGTCAGAGAGAGAGGGAGATACAGAATATGAAACAGGCTCCAGGGGCTCTGAGCTGTCAGCACAGAGCCCGACGAGGGGCTCGAACCCACGAACCGTGAGATCATGACCTGGACAGAAGCCAGACACTTAACCGACTGAGCCACCAAGGCGCCCCACAGGGAGCTGGATTTTAAACTAAGTAACCTTTTTCCTCTCCTGCGCACCTCCTCTCTTTTCCGGACCTTTTGTTTCTGTAACCAGTTAACCAGTGCCACCCTGAGAAGGACAAAGGAGGCTGCAGGCACTTACTCACGGGCTAGGTCTGCCTCTCCCTCTAAAGCCCCCCAGCCCCTACCTCCAGGCAGCCTGCAGGGTTTTGAAGGCCACAGTCGGCAGCAGCCTCCTTTGCCGCACAAAGCAATAAAGCTATTGTTTTTCTTTATCTTGAACTTGATCTTCCAGGTACATTTTGGCTCCTAAGCACAGAGGTGGGTTTTTGACAGCAGTATCCGTGTAGACACTACCCTCGAGTCTCTCAGATGCTGTTTCCCCTACACTGTTGTCAGGATGTCCTGTGCTTGGTCCTTGCCCTGTTCACCAGCACCCTCTTGACTCGGGCGGGAGCTGTCCACACTGGCGGCTGCGGGCAGCCGGCTGACGGGATCCTCTACAGCCTCTTCAGCAACCATCACGGTGGGTGTGATCCGGTTCCTTCCAGGACACTTGCATCCCCTGGGTCCCACCCCGCTCCCCAGGCAGTCATCTGCCCTCCCGCAACGCTCTGAATCCCTCTAGAACACGCAAGTGTTCATTCTCAACGGCCACCGCTGCCAGTGTTTTCCTCATTTCTGCCCCTGTTTTGCCAACAGACCTCACACACGCCCGGTCACGGCCAGCTCCTTCCTTGCCCCGTCCGCCTGCGGGAGGCTCAGCGGAGTTTTCTGGATGGACGAGGAAGTCCGTGGTGCAGGCTTCCAAGAGTTCACGTAGGGTGTCTTAGCCCCAGAGGTGAGAGGGGACTGCAGGGCTGGGCAAGTCAGGGAGAGACCTGCACGGGCTCCTGGACTAGGACGCGGGTGCGAACCAATGGAGCCCCCACCAGCACGAGACAGTGGGGGTGTGGAAACATGGACCTTGCCAAGTTCATCTAAGAGAGAGCACGGGCAGAAGTTAGAAAGTAGGTAATGGCTCAAATAAAAGCAATTTAAGAGTAATCCAGACTTTATAAATACGTAGTTCATTGCCAGCACAGAGAACACTAATGCAGAGCAGAGTTCTGGATTTTATGATCTAGTAAAATTTCCAAATGAAAATTCTATAAGGAAACCAACCTCCAATTGCCAGGCTTCCATTTTTCAAAAGTAAAAAAAAAAATATTTATGCTCAGTGCATTGTCTCAAAATTAAGAAAGCTTTTTAAATTGAGTGCTTTGAACTGAGTGGGGTGCTCATGATGTTGACCTGAGTGTTCTGATTCACCACTAGCCATCCCCAGTCCGCAAACAATTAGAAAAACGAACTCATGATGGGCAGAGAGGACTCAGTATTAGGCCAGTACTCAGTACTCAGTGCTCAGCACAACTCTCCACAGCGCTGTGACCTGACAGAGCCAGAGCCTTCAGGGGGCGTCTGGGAAGCGAGCGCCGGAACAGAGGGTGGGAGGGATCCCACAGGGAACAGAAATCACTGATGAAGGCGCTCAGAGGCACTCTGTGCTTGTCATTGGTTCCCGCTTTACATCCTGGAACCTTCTGGAAGTGCAAACAATGAAAATGGCATCTCTGCCTCCGCGCATGCAAGGCAGGAGACCGCGAGCCACACGCCTTGACTGCGCGGCTCCTCCCTCGGCACCAGACTCTGCCCCTCCTCCACAAGCTCTGTGCGCCGGGGCCCGGAGTCCCCAGAGCCGTGGCCCCCTGCCACCGTCAGAGCGTCCAGGAGCCTGAAACGTCAGCCGGTTCTCGCTCTAGCAGTAAAATGGCAGATGAGTTGAAGAAGAAAACGGAGCAGCCTAACCAAACACCTGCTCGGCCTGAAAGGTGCCCAGCCCCTAAAACATAAACCCCAAAGCCCACCCAAGCCCCCTCCACTTGTACTTACTGTCCCCACAATTATATTGACAAGGTTCCTAGACATCAAATTCACTCTTCCCACCAACCCCTGCCCTGTGTTTTGTTTTTTGTTTAAATTTTTTTAACGTTTTATTTATTTTTGAGAGAGAGAGAGAGAGAGACAGTGTGAGCAGGGGAGGATCAGAGAGAGAGAGGGAGACACAGAATCTGAAGCAGCTCCAGGCTCTGAACTGTCAGCACAGAGCCTGACGTGGGGCTCGAACCCACAAACCATGAGATCATGACCTGAGCTGAAACCGGATGCTTAACCAACTGAGCCACCCAGGTGCCCCATCCCTGCCCTGTTTTGAAGGCACTACCACAGGGACCAACAATACTAAGGGCACAGGCTCTCAAGATGAAGAAGGAATAGGAGGGTCACAGGCCTAGTGTCTTCTTTGAAAGTTCCCAACTGAGTAAGTGACCTGCTTCCTGGGGACACCGGGGGCAGACGGGGTGATGAGCCCAGGTGGCCAGCTTCCTAGAGCGTCTGCTGAGGACACAGGAGGGAGGGGTGTGCCCTTGCACGTGTGGGAAAGGAGATGCGAGATCAGAAATCTCTTACATCAAGGAGTTTCTCATTCTGTGCTCCTCGTTCCTGGAACGTGTCCTTGCACCAGCAGGGCGGCGCCAGAGAGCATCACGTGAGGCTGTTCCCGACGCAGTGACTGGGAAGTTGTTCCTAGAAGGTTTTAGGAAAAACGAAAAAAATGGGAGCCTTGAGGAGGCAGCTACAGAAGAGAGAGTATCCAGAAAATTGCTTTTCGGACAACAGGTGGTGAGGAGACATTCTTTTCTTCCCAAACTGTAGCAGACACATTTTTAGTGCAGGAAGAATGAATTACTAGAACAATGAAATGAAGTAGACATACGATACACAATCTTCATTTCTTAAATTAATCGATTCAGGTGGTATTAAGTGCCTCAGTCGAAAAGCTTCAAGATGCGAGTCCCTGCGTTTTCCTTATCTGAGCGGTGAGCGTCAGTCCGCCAGCGCTGACTGGTCTGGAAAGCACTGCGGCAGGTGTGGTCCAGCCTGGAAGGGATCGCGGGATCCACCCATGGGCAGGCATCCGCCATCTGGGACTGGCATGGGGTCCACTGGACGGCGGCACCGAGGGAGGCGCCCACGGCCGATACACCACCTCCAGGGCTTCCCCTCTTGCTTCCCTTTATAAAACTCCGTTTTCTTCTTTTCCATTTACCTTCCTTCCCCCCAGGTCTCTTTATTTTTCAAATGTAACTACACAGTGAGTCCCTCAGTGAATTCCTGAATGGCAGCTCCAACAGGGTGCGTTCTGCACCCCCTCCTTCCAGACTCAGGGCCACCCTGAGTCCTTCCCTCTGTGTCCAGCTCTCCATCGGGACCTTTCTGGCTGGCCTGATGTCTTGGGGCCTCAGTTTCCGTATCCAGGGCCAAGAGCTGCAACAGGGCATTAGGGTTAGAAGCCATGGTCCCCGGAGCACAGAAGAGCCTCTGCCCCTCCCCCCACCACGACCACAGGAATACAGCCACCGTGGGGTAGGGTGTCCCCAAGGAAGAGGATGGAAGACTTTGAGCAAGTCAGCCTGTCATCGAGGAGGGATGGCAGGGACCAAAGGCGCAGTATGATCCTGTCCCTGAGTTATGACACAGCTGGCTTGGAATACATGTCCAAACCACAGTATTTTTTTCTGTCGAGGACGCCCGGTGTCTGCTTCTGCAGAGAAGTCTGGACGCTTGGTTGTAGTTTCATGGTAGCCTGTTTTGCTCTTCAGCCTGGGCCCTCCTCAGAGAACACGCGTCTTGGTGTTTTCTCAGGATGTGTCTGGCTGTGCATTTTCTCACTAATTTTGCCTGGAATATCCTAAGTATAGGATTTTTTTCAGCTTTAGGAAGATCTATATACACATGGGCTTGTTATCTGGGAGACAGAGAATCACATGAGTAGTGATTAGCATTAAAATAGGTCCACAGAGTCCGGTGACTCTTGACCTTGCAGAATGACTAAGGTGATCACTGAAGAAGGCAGCATGGGTGCATATGTATGTGTAACAAAATGAGGTAATAAAATGAGTACGTTTCCTATTTTTCATGATACTTTCAAGAAGCAGAAGGGGAAGAAGGGGCAGAGAAGCCAAGTGAAATTCTCTGAAAATTTTACCCCGTGGACGAGGGATTCTGCCTTATATACATGTGCTACTGTTTTATTCGTAACTTTGAAGATCAGGGAATGAAGCAAAAATCCTTTTGAAAAGTGGAAAGTAAATCCTGTAGTAAAGATGGAAAGGATAGGCGAGGAGAGAAAAGTACCAATATTTTGAATATATAGAAAAAAATAGGGAATAGCAACGGAAAAATGAAAATCAGAAGGCACAGATGTGACAAGAGAAGACATAAAAAAGCATACGAATATCTAATATACATTAAATTTGCTCATTATAGGAGCACCTGGGTGGCTCAGTCAGTTGAGCAGCCAATTTCGGCTCAGGTCATGATCTCACAGTTGGTGAGTTCAAGCCCTGCGTTGGGCTCTGTGCTGACAGCTCAGAGCCTGGAGCTGCTTCAGATTCTGTGTCTCCTTCTCTCTCTGCCCTTCCCCTGATCACTGTCTCTCAAAAATAAACATTTAAAAAATTTATAAACTTGCTCATTATAAAACAAAATATTAACCCTTGAAACTAATGGAACACGGTGTATCAACCATACTTAAACAACGAAGTCTTAGATTTTGTTACAGAAGTAAAATTCAATCATCTACTCTTTAAAAAATTTTTTTTTAATCTTTATTTATTTTTGAGAGAGAGAGAGACAGAGAATGAGCAGGAAAGGAGCAGAGAGAAAGGGAGACACAGAATCTGAAGCAGGCTCTGGGCTCTGAGCTGTCAGCACAGAGTCCGACATGGGGCTTGAACTCACAAACCATGAGATCATGACCTGAGCCGAAGTTGGACACTTAACCAACTGAGCCACCCAGGAGTGCCAATCATCTACTCTTCAAATTACACCTGTACTGCAAAGGAAAACTGAAATATAAAATTAATTATTCAATAAACATTAAATTAAAATATTTGAGGAGTGCTGGGGTGGCTCAGTTGGTTCAGCCTCTGACTTTGGCTCAGGTCATGATCTGACGGTTCATGAGTTCAAACCCCACATTGGCCTTCACGCTAATGGTACAGAGCCCCCTTGGGATTCTCTCTCTCTCTCTCTCTCTCTCTCTCTGCCCCTTTCCCACTCATGATCTATCTCAAAATAAATAAAAACAAACTTAAAGAATTAACATGTTTGTCAAGTAAATATAGTAAGATGGAGAATGCCAGGGCAGAAGCATGGACACGTTTCCTAACTTCCAGGAGACTTTCTCTATAAGTTTAGGAAAAATTCAATGTCAGTGAAATTTAATGCACTTAAGTGAAAAATAATACAAATTCCTTGGGGAAAAAAAAAAGTGGACAACATCAGATCAGCAAAGACCACATCCAACAGGAACATCAACATTTCCCTTGCTCCAAATTTTCTTCCAAATCCAGTTGATTTACATGGGAAATAATTCTAGTGATCTTTCCAGAATAAAGATGATATCTCTTGAACAGAATTTAACATTTCCATGGACCAAAGACCACGGTCTGCACAGCAAATCTGTTGTGACCAATCTGATTCATTCCTCCCATATCACAGCTCATTTCTAAATACCTTGAATCACTGGAAAATCTGCCCATCAGGCTCATGAAACTCGTGGGAGAAGAGAACCCAGTCTTTGTCTTTGCAAAACCATCTGGGAAGAGTCTGGACAATCTTCAGATAAAGAAGCTCATCTACGCTGTTGCAAACACCCTGGTTTGGGCTGCACTTGACGCCCTGGGACAGATTCGAATGGAAAAGCCTGCCTGTGTGCACAGCTGATTAGCATCATGACTCCATTACTGAGCAATTTTCGTTCAGCTGTCTCGTTCTGTCTTCACGAGACAAAAAAACCCACGTTCCCATATTACGGAATTCCAGATCAGTAACCACATGATAACTATTGTACAGACTAAGACCGGAGTATTCGTCACCACATTCTTAATGTGTCACAGACCCACACTCCTCACCAGGAACACACGTTCCCACTGATTTCTAACAACTGAACGATCGTGTCTTTTGGAGAATTTGAATTCGCGATTTTTATGGAGTCGCGCAGGTAGAAGCCTCTCGCTCTTGCACTTTCTCTACCTGTTCCCTCCAATGAACCGGTGTGTTCGGTCTGGTGTTTCTGAAATGTCTCCAAGTCAAAGCCAGCTTGGTAAGCGCACAAATCTGATTGCACCTGTCGACACAATCTGGACTTTGAAAATAAACGAAATATATAGTAAGACAAATGAAGTCTTACAAACTCCGCTGCCTCAAACATCCGGCAGGCCCTAGCCAGCAGGGTCGGACACTCTGTGACGCATTAACGTGGACCGCGAAAAGTCACTTAGCAGAAGAAAGTATTGTCCAGATGGTCTTGGGCCGCACCATCATTTCCTCTGGTCATTTTACATCGTAAGGTTATCACAAACGCCTTTCTAGAACAGACCATCACGTCCTATCCTCTCCTCTTCCTGTTACCCGGCCTCACAGCATCATGTCTGGCTCACTCTGTGTCTGTCCCACTCGGGGACCCAACACTCCGGAAGCTTCCATACGTCAGCTGCTGCATGATGAAACAGGTGCACATCCAAGTTTCTTACACCTGTTATGATTCCCAAAAAGCTCCATGATTCTCGCTGTCCTGGGCAGTTACAGAGGACCTGGGACCTTCCAGCCTGTCCCGAGAAACTCCATCCTTGGAGGGGGAAAGTATGAGCCCTTAGTTTTGGTGTGCGGATTGCCGGAAGACTGACATTGTTTTTCTGCCCAGAGCGGGCGTGGCTAGCGTAGAAGACATGTCTGCCCAGACGGGGTGTTGATTAACGGTGGACACTTGGTCTCTGTGTCCCTTCACCCGCCCACTTGCTCCACACTCAGCACAGAGAGTAGGATTTGAAATCTTGTACTTAGAACACAAGCCAGGTGTCAGCCTTTCAATTCAAGAACGTTTTAAATTATTTGGGCTTCTCCTCTGCCATGCTTCAGGGCACAGACAGACTAGAAAGGGGGAAAGATGAATTGGATTCCGGGAAAAGGTCTAAACCAGGGAGGCCTGGGGGCTGGCGGACCTCAGTGGACACCGGTGGGCAGAGCGGGCCACACAAACATCACATCAGGGCAGAGTGGTGGTGGCACAGCCAGAAACGGCTGCAGGGCTTGGGGTGGGGTGCACTCAGGCACAGAGGCACCTGCTTAGAGAGAAGGCCCATCAGCGCCAAGGGCAGGTTCAAGGAATGAGAGCCGGCCATGGTGACGGCGGGAAGGGAGGGTCCCCGTCCTCAGGGAAGCCACATGGCTTGGAAGAACCGGCGTGGGGGCTGCTCTTGCACGGCCAGCAACCTGCCCTGAGGTCAGCCCCCAGCTCTGGGCACCACGCCCGGGCCTTGGTAAGGTGCCAACATGCTTGGGGCTCCCAGTCCTGCAGTTCACTGAGAAACCTACCCAACTGGGCGACATTCTGGCTGCTCCTAGCTTGTTGCTGAAGGAGGACAGAGGACCGGAGCCCTAGGGGAAGCTCTGGTAAGAACGCTGCCCGCCCCGCCCCCTTCCTGCACATGCAGCATCATCTGAAGGACCCCGCTTCTGACCCTCGAAGAAACCCCCCACCTCACTTCTAAGTCACTTGCTTTAACTCACCATGCCTCAGCCTGCCACTATTAGCCCAGACCCGGGGACATGCCCTCAGGGAGCACTGGCCTCTGAGGGGGCTGGCCTCAGCCCCCCTCCCCTCTATCGGCACCCCCTGCTTGTCCCCCTTGCTTCCCAGAACAAACGCTCCCTGATTCTGCAGTCTGGCCCATCCCTGCAAGCCTGCCCTGGGCCCCAGGCTCCTGTTCCCTGTCCCTGGTTGAGTCCAGCCCTCTCCCATCAGCTGCCCGTCCGGTGACCTGATTCTGACAGCTGGAGCAGGGCAGGCGGTGGGCAGGGCACTGGCACCCCAACGGAGCAGGCTGATCAACCCAGGAGGGTGCCTAAGAGGGTCTCCCAGAAGGCAGGGGCTTCCTGCACACTCAGGACCACTGCACCTCCGCTTCTCTGGGACCTCGCTGGTGTCCACAGAACGCCTCCCCTTGCTACCCCCTCCCGGGGCAAGTGACCTTTGGAGTGGCGGCAGGTGGCCTACTAGCATATACAAGTCATGCTCCTTTGACGAACCCCAGCCAGGAAGTCCCAGCCCCGGTTACAGGCCTGGACCTCCACTAACACCCATGTCATCCAGCCCCCATGAGCCCTGGCGTTGAGCTGGGTCCCCTGCACGGCCCCGCCTTCCAAGAGGTCAGACTTCTGGTCTGCCACAGATCTGTCCGTGGGCCGCAGAAAGTGCCACGTTGAAGCATTCCCAAACATCACTGCACCGGCTCAGCGGTGGGGGGCTGTGGGAGGGGGTCGGAGGCTATGGACGCTGCCTCGGGTCAAGTTCAGGAATCAGATGGGACCCAGCCCAGCCTGACAGGCATCTGGCCACAAAGCTTGTCACGGGAAGGAGCAGAGAAAGCAGCTTCTCGGGGCCTGGCAGCAGCTGGGCCACCGTGATGGCCGTTTCTCCCAAGGTCACCGTCCAGATAAGCCGAGCCTTCTCCCCGGGGTGCATAGACGGGGCGGCGGGGACAAGCCGGTCGGTGTGTTTGCCCGCGTCCCCTTCTGGGGAGAGGCTCAGTGATCAGCCTTCTCCCGGGACCGGATGAATAGCTCGTAACTGTTCCCGTGGATGTGCAGTCGGGTTCAGCTGAGTCCGGGGAGCGCGCCTGAGGTTCACGGACCTGGGCCTGGCTTCCTGGGTGATGGTCTCTGTTTTCGCCTCCACAGCAGGAAGTGCCACCGCCCCTCCCGTGTCGCCGGGACCGCTGGCCAGGTGAGGCTGTGGCCCCGCCGTGGCGCTGACGCCTGCCAGAGTCGCCCGTTAGTCAAATCCCCTCCTACCTGTCAGCACCAGGTCACGAGAGGCCACGCAGTGACCGAGTGGGGCGGTGTGGTGTCGGGACCTACGGACCTATGACGGGGAGGCTGCCACATGTAGAGAGAATCCGAATGGCAGCCTTGGGCCAAGGGGGCATGCGGAGGAGCCAACGCAGAAGGGCCCCCAACAAGGTGGGGATCCCACCTCCATGGAGGAGAGGGGGCAGCCTCTGGGGGGGATGGGGAGGTGGCTCTGTCATCCGGGTCACAGCTCTGCCCCCGCAAGTACAGAAGGCCCTCCTTCCAGAGGATCCACTTATGAACAAGGCCTCCCCTGGGGGGTGGGGGGCACGTCGTGGGGCTCTGCAAACCAAAGCCGTCATGTATCACTTACCTTAGAATCAATCTTTTCAGCTCACATCTGAGCACCTACTGTGTGCCGGAATTATGTGTGTGGAAACTGTAACTGAATCAGAGTCAGTGGGAGAGCAGGTCGGGGGAGAGGCACGTGTGTGTCTGGGGCCCCCGGACGGGTCACAGCCTCCCAAGAGGTTGAGTTGGAGCCCCAAATGCCCTTCCAGCCGGCCTGGCACCCTCCCGATGCCTGCACCAGACCCTACATCGCGTGAGGCTCTGGGACCAGAGAGCCGGGATGTGGTCCTGACTCCGCCTTCCTGGCTGTGTGACAATGTGGAAGCCGCTATTGCTCTCTCTGCTTCCTTGGCCTCATCCACAAGCCGTCAGGCTTGATAATAGCCCCAGCCCCGTAAGCTTCCGGTGATTACATGGCCCCCACATGTAGGCCCTGAGAGCGGGGTCTCCCTGCCCTACTGTCCCTGTGACAACCCCCTCCCTCCCACTGGCCTTCAGACAACCCACATCCACTCTCTCACAGTTCCAGAAGCCAGGGTCCAAAGTCAGTGTCACTGGACAGAAATCTGTCCCCTCTCTGCCTCTGTGGTCATGTCCTTCCCTCTTCCGGGTTCAGTCAAAACCTTTCGTCCAAAAACGTCTGAGTTTGCATCTAGGGCCATCTGAGTGACCCAGGACAGCCTTTCCATCTCACAGTCCCTCACTCACACATCTGCAAAGACCCCTTTGCACACACGCTAACAGCCACAGGTTCCCCGAGCCAGGACTTTGGGACCACTCTTTGGCCTATCACAAACAGTAAGTGCTAAATAATTGTTTTCTATTCTTTGTATTGCCTGTCTTTTAGTAGACCTGGCTGAAAAAAGTGCACCCAGCGTCTTTAAAAGCCTGGACAGTGATCCAAATGTTGACCGTGTCCAGGAGAGCTTTACCTGGGGCACAACCCTCGGACCTGTAACGTGGGTCTGGAATCCAAGCTGGTTTGCTTGTGTTCTGTTGTCTCGGATATAAACCGGAGAAAACGGGGGCTCCTGCACCAGGTGGCCCCTGACGTAGAGAAGAGAAAAAGGCGCGTGTCTTCTATGCCTCTTGGCTCTTTCTGTTGGTTTGGAGCATGCACGGGGGGTGGGAGGTGGCCCAGCCGGCAGCTGGGGGTGGAGACACAGCTCCCGGGCATCCTTCAAATGCCCTGGGGCACGCAGTGGGCAGGCGGCAAGGGAGAAGAGACCCCTTCTCTTTAACCAGCTTGGGCCTCAACAAGGAAACGGTAGCTTGTCTCTGTGGACCCCCCAGACATTTGTTCTGGAATGTTTCTGCACCTGTGGAGTATTTTTTGAAATGTTTTTATTATTATTATTTATTTTTGAGAGAGAAAGAGAGAGAGCAAGCAGATGAGGGTCAGAGAGAGAGAGGGAGACCCAGGATCCGAGGCAGGCTCCAGGCTCTGAGCTGTCAGCACAGAGCCCCATGTGAGGCTCAAACCTACAAACCACAAGATCATGACCTGAGCCGAGTCGGACACTTAACCGACTGAGTTTCCCAGGTGCCCCTGACCTTTCTTTTCACTCTCACTCCTATTTCTCATCTCTGTGCTCAGGAGCCTGGCTCTTGGGGGAGCTCAGTTCCTCCAGCAGCAACGGGCAGAGTCGACTCATATTTCTGTGTAGTTCTAGAACTCTCTGAGTCGCAGTGGGGCCAAGCTGCAGGAAGGAACTTGGCACGGCGCTAGCGTTGTGCTCCGGTGTGGGGAGCTTGCCCTGGGAGCACAGCAGGATGTCGTCCTCAGGCCCCGGTGTCCCCGAGATGCTCGCCAGGCAGCCTGCTGGCCTGTGGGAAAAGCCCTGTTGTCCCTGATCTATGTTCTGAACAACTTTTTTTTTTTTTCTCTAACAAGCTCACCATCTGTCTTCAAACTGTGTGTGTGTGGTTCTGGGGTAGTGAATCTATGTAGTAAACCTGTTTCCAAAATCCAGAATATCACACATTTCTGTAGACCTTACTCTTTAATATAGTGTCTTTAATTTAATTATTTGCCGTAGGTCAATACATTTCAGATTTCTCTGGGACCATTAAAAAAAGAAGGTTTGGGTGCCTGGGTGGCTCAGTGGTTAAGCGGCCGGCTTCAGCTTAGGTCATGATCTTGAGGTCCGTGAGTCTGAGCCCTGCAACGGGCTCTGTGCTGACAGCTCGGAGCCTGGAGCCTGCTTGGGATTCTGTGTCTCCCTCTCTCACTGCCCCTCCCCCATTCTTGCTCTGTCTCTTTCAAAAATAAATATTAAAAAAAAGTTTTTAAATAATGAAAATAAAAAAGAAGATTTTGGCACCATTTTCTTTTTCTTTTTATTCATTTATATTTTCTTTTGAGAGAAAGAGAAGCAGAGGGAGAGAGAGAGAGAATCCCAAGCAGGCTCCACCTTCAGCGTGGACCCCAATGTTGGGCTCAATCTCATGAACCATGAGATCATGACCCAAGCTGAAATCAAAACTTGGGCACCCAACCAGCTGAGCCACCCAGGTGCTCCTTGACACCATTAAAATGTTTTTAATGTTTATTTTTGAGAGAGAGACAGAAAGAGCATGCTGGTGGGGGTGGGGTGGGAAGGGGGTCCCTAGCAGGCCCTGCGATGAAAGCAACAGCCCTGATGTGGAGCTCGAACTCACAAACCACGAAATCATGACCTGAGCTGAAGTTAGATACTTAACCAACTGAGCCACCCAGGTGTCCCTTGGCACCGTTTTAAAGAGTTGAATTAACTCTCTCTTTCTCAAAAATAAATAAATAAATAAATTTTAAAGAGGGGGCAGCTGGGTGGCTCAGTTGGTTAAGCCTTCAGCTCAGGTCATGATCTCATGGTTCATGGGTCAGAGTCACATCGGGCTCTGTGCTGTGGGTGCAGAACCCGCTTCAGATCCACTCTCCCCCTTTCTCTCTGCCCTCCCCCATTTGTTCTCTCTGTCTCTCTGTCTCTCTCAAAAATAAATAAAAATTAAAAAAGATAAAGAGTTGAATTAAAATTACTGTGAACTGGGTGCCATTTTTAATGTGAAGCATCGACAGACAAAAGCAAGTCTGTGCAGGCGGCAGACATGAAGGACCGAGGCCCTGCGGGGAGCAAGATGGAGTCCCTCACGTCAGCCGGGGACTCACGCCAAGCGGCCATGCGAGCAGCCACCGGCAGCGCAGCTGAGAGCAGACACGCCAAACAGCACCGGCGGAGGTCAGATCTGGGGACCAGCAGAGGCAGAGGCCGTCTGCGAAGGCCCAAGTCTGATTAAATCCTTTAACAGGGATGCTATTTGCAGCAAAATGTCAGACATTCTTGACATCTGACTACATGGAGGGGCACCTGCCGCCCAAGTCTCTGCCCAACTGGTCTCCGCACGGAGCAGTGGTCTCTGCTGCCTCAAGCATTGGCTGGCTGGGCTCTGACTGTCAAATAAAAGTTTCAGGTATTTACTCTTTCCTGAACGCAGCTGTGATAGTACGGCGTAAGCTGTGAAATGGCCTGTGGGCATCAGAGCCGCACTCATGTGTGACCTTTTGCTCCTAGAACTGAGGACATTCTAGAATGTTCTGGATCTCTCTTCTTCTTGGTTATATCCCTTCTCCTCTGTGTGTCTTTTGAATCCACTTCCTCTCCCAGGCCAGTAGGGACTTGTGCATGACCTGGGCTGAGCACGGTTTCCAGAAGTCTGGGGTTGGGGGTGCAGTGAGAGAGGAGCTTCTGCTACAGAACCAAAGTGGGTCCCCTGTGGGTGAGTCACAGGCAGGACCACGCGGGGTGGAGCTGCCTCACGAGGTCATCAGTATTTGCGGCAGATAAGGGGATCACGGGAATAATTTCCAAAGCTGTGACTCCTGGAACCAGGCCAGAAGTCTCCTTTTCCTGGGGCTTGTGCTGAATATGCACAGGGTAATTTTAGTATGATAATGAGGCTGCTGACGGTCCATTCATCTGTCGAAGGACACTTTGGCTGCATCCAGATTTTGGAAATTGTAAATAACACAGCAATAAACACAGGGGCGTGTGTGACTTTTTGAATTGGCATTTTCGTCTTCCCTGGGTAAAAACCATTAGTGGAAATATAGGATCATATGGCAATTCTATTTTTAATTTTTTGAGGAAACTTTATACTGTTCTTCACAGTGGCTGCCCCATTTCACATTCCCACCAACAGTGCACGAAGATTCTTTTTTATTCCACATCCTCGTCAACACCTGTCATTTCTTGTCTTCTTGATTTTGGCCATTCTGGCAGATGTAAGGTGGTATCTCTGGTGGTTATGATTTACAGTTACCTGATGGGGAGCAATGGGGCACCTCTTTTCATGTGTCTGTTGGTCATCTGGATGGAAGAATGTCTATTCAGGTCCTCTGCCCATTTTTTAAACGTATGTTGTGTTTTTTGGTGTTGAGTTGTATGAATTCTTTATAGACTTCGGATACTAACTCTATCTGGTATGTCATTTGCAAAAATATCCTCCCATTCTGTCCATTGCCTTTTAGTTTTGTTGATTGTTTCCTTTGCTGTGCAGAAGCTTTTTATCTTGATGAGGTCCCAGTAGTTCATTTTTGCTTTTCTTTTCCTTGGCTCAGTAGACTATCCAGAGAAACACTACTATGACTGATGTCAGAGAAATGACTACCTGAGCTCTCTTCTAGAATTCTTGTGGTTTCAGGTCTCACGTGTAGGTGTCTAATCCATTTTGGATTTAGTTTTGTGTGTGGTTTAAGAAAGTGTCCAATTTCAATCTTCTGCATGTTGCTGTCCAGTTTTCCCAACACCGTTTGTTGAAGAGACTGTCTTTTTCCCGTTGGATTTTCTTTCCTGCTTTGTCATAAATTAATTGATAATATAAACGTGGGTCATTTCTGGGGTCGCTGTCCTGCTCCATTGATCCATGTGTCTGTTTTGGTGCCAGTACCAGACTGTCTTGGTGACTACAGCTTTGTCCTACGCCTGGAATTGTGATGCCTCCAGCTTTGTTCTTCTGTCTCAGGGTTGCTTTGACTCTCTGGGATCTTCTGTGGTTCCACACACATTTCAGTATTATTTGTCCCAGTTTTGTGAAAATTGCCGTTGGTGTTCTGGATGGGGATTGCATGGAATCTGTAGATTGTTTGGGAAAGCATTATTCAGCCATGAAAAAGGATGAGCTTGTGCCATTTAAGACAACATGGATGGACCTAGAGGGTGCTCTCCTAAGTGAAATAAGTCCGACCGTCATTGTGCCTGGGGATTCAGTCAGTTAAGCGTCTGACCCTTGATCTTGGCTCAGGTCATGATCTCATGGTTGTGAGTTCGAACCCTGTGTCAGTCTCTGTGCTGAGAGCACAGAGCCTGTTTGGGATTCTTTCTTTATCTCCCTCTCTCAAAATAAATACATAAACTTAAAAAATAAATAAGTCAGACTGAGAAAGACAAATGCCATATAATTCCACTCATAAGTGGAGTCTAAAAAATGAATAAACAAAAAGAAAACAGTCAGAACTATAAATGCAGAGACAAACAGATGGTTGCCAGAAAGAAGGGGGTTTAGCAAAATGGGTGAAGGGAGGGGGAGACACAGGCCTCCCGTTATGGAATGAGTATATCATGGGAATAAAAGGCAGAGCATAAGGAATGCAGTCACTGACATTGTAATAGCGATGTAATAGGACAGATGGTCACTATACTGTGGTGATCAGGGCATAATCCATAAACTTGTAAATCGCCATTATACACCTGACCATGTGTCTCTCTTAGAGTCTTCTCTCCTCTTTTCCTCTCTCCTTAGGGAGGGGTCCCTACCACATGTCAACTGCACTTAAATACATAAATACATACCTACAAACATTAAAAAAAACCTGAATAATCCAGTGAAGAAATGGACAGAAGACATGAACAGACACTTCTCCAAAGAGGACATCCAGATGGCCAACAGATACATGATATGATGCTCAGCATCACTCCACATCAGGGAAATACAAATCAAAACCACACTGGGATACCACCTCACACCAGCCAGAGTGGCTAAAATGAACAAATCAAGAGACTATAGATGCTGGCGAGGGTGTGGACAGATAGGCACGCTCCTACACTGTTGGTGGGAATGTAAACTGGTGCAGCCTCTCTGGAAAACAGTATGGAGGTTCCTCAAGAAACTATCCATAGAACTCTCCTATGACCCAGCAATAGCACTGCTAGGGATTTACCCAGGGGATACAGAAATGCTGATGCATAGGGGCACATGTACCCCAATGTTCATAGCGGCAATGTCAACAATAGCCACATCATGGAAAGAGCCTAAATGTCCATCACCTGATGAATGGGTCAAGAAGATGTGGTATATATACACGATGGAGTACTACATGGCAATGAGAAAGAATGATATATGGCCATTCGTAGCAATGTGGATGGACCTTGAGGGTGTCATGCTAAGCGAAATAAGTCAGGCAGAGAAGGACAGATACCATATGTTTGCACTCATAGGTCTAAAAGGAGAAACCTAACACGGGACCATGGGAAGGGAAAGGTGGAGGTGGGGGAATGGGAAGAATTAAGGAGAAGGAGGGAGGCAAATCATGAGAGACTCTTGAATACTGAAAACAAACTGAGGGCTCAAGGGGGAGGGGGGAAAGGTGAAGGGGGTGATGGTCATGGAGGGGGTATTTGTGGGGAAGAGCACTGGGTGTTATATGGAAACCAACTTGGCAATAAACTATTTTAAAAAAAGAATCTGATAGTTAGGCAGAAGCCTCTAGGTGTCTCCTCATTTCAACTGGTCAGGCCAGTGACACTGTGGGTTTTATTGAATCAAAGGCAGAATCTTATCTGATGGAAACCTTAATCCTCCAGAGAAGCCTGGAGGGCTGCACCAAGTATTTGTGGAAGGGGAGCCCAACTGTCTGTCACAGTTAGGGGAGGGGCAGCATGAAGGACCCGAGGGGATTCAGAAACCTGAGGCCAGACGTGTGGCCAACATCTCAACGACTCTGCTGTTGATGCCCATCGGTTGCTCAGTCTGTGCACTGGAGGCACTGCAAAGTCATTACATCCCTGCTTTTGAGGTAAGGAGGTGTGGCCTCCCAGCATTAGTTCACGTTGTCTCTCAGGGGAGTCAGGGTGGAGGCAGAACCTCCAGAAAACAAAATTCCCTGCATTCCTTTCAACACACCTGGGAGCTGCAGTGACAATTGCTCAGTAAAATCGAACATGAGATATAGTCCAAAAACAGGTTCATAAATTCTTTTTGAACTTTCTGAGAGTCTAAGCCATAACTTTTCCACCTGGTCAGCACGTTGTTTATTTTTTATATCATCTCAAAAGCCAAAGAAACCTTTGGTTAAGAAGGTGTGGGCTTCTCTCCCCACCCCGGCAGACTACTGGTTCAGGGCAAAGATTGTTCCAGAATTACTGAGCATAACCAGTTTGGAGGGCATGGCAAGGCGATAGCACGTTATACAATGTCTTTTAAAGGCAGAATGCAATGTATGCTCTTCTTCTCTCTCTCTTTTTTAAAGTTTACTTAGTTATTCTGGGAGGGGGGGAGAGACTCACAAGCAGGCCCTGCACTGTCAGCACCGGACCCCGACAAACCGTGAGATCATGACCTGAGCTGAAACCTAGAGTCAGAGCTTAACCGACTGAGCCGCCCAGGCGCCCCTTCAAGTTCTTCTCAAGTGCAAGTGTTCATGTATTTATTCCACTGAAGTTACACATAGTTAAACCCCAGTCCGTTCATTTTGAGCTGAGGAAGAACATCCCCCATAAAAACAAGGACAAACAGGTCTCCGATGCCCACGTGGCATTTCCTGGGGGAAGGAGCACCGTGGAGGTGGAATGGTGACCATTGTTCATTCCAGTGACTTTCCTCACTGTCATTCTCAAGTATCCCCAGAGCAGAAACCACATGGGGGTCATCATGCCTCATGCATGGAACAGAGTCAAAAGGTGGTGCAGATGAGGAGAGTTGATAGAAAAGATGCAGGGACGATGGGCTGACGGCATGGAAGAGAAATCCCGTTATAATATGTTTCATTTGGACAAGCTGCTATTGTAAGTTACAGCGATCTGTTTCAAGCCTGGGGAACTAAAGATTGTATTTGGGGCACTCATGTATGTGTCCATCCAACAAACACTTGTCACCTGACCACGGTGCACCTGCCTGTCTGTCCTGAGGCTGGAGGCTGGCTTAGCAGAGTGACAGCACATCTCTGCCTGTGGTGCTCGAATTTTGAGTTGGATTTGAAAGGATTTTAATGTGTGGAGGCATTTCTCTTCCTCCTAACCTGAGAGGGGGGGTCCCCCAGGGCTGACGATTGGGGACCTCTAGGGATTCCCAGCAGAGGATGAATTCTTTTGAATCAGAGAAATCTTCAGGAAGAGATGAGCTCAGATCCAAGAGTCACAAATAATCAGGATAAAACCAGATGATCCTGTTTTCACAGATCGTCACATTCATTTAAAAGTACCCAAAGTGACATTGGAGTGAATGATAATAGTGGAATAGTAGTCACACACCAAGAAGAAGAAATGATAGCATAAGAAAGGTATGTCATGAAATAAAACAAGTGTCTATGAAATAGTGTGAGAAGAATTTTACAAATGAAAAATGATCATTAAAAATAAGAAAAAAGTAAGAACGCAACTTACGACAACGGAGAGAGAATTAATGAGCTGATATCAGGCCGAGAGTCTTGGTCTGTGTCACAAAGGGACACAAGTTGCAAACAGGAAGAGACACAGTGGCTCCACTGGCCTCCGGTTCCATGGCGAGGCTAACAGGAGTTTTAGAAACAAAGTATGGAGTCGTGATCGTTATGGAGATAATCGCTATGGAAATGTTAGAACCTCACACCTTCCAAACCTTCTAGTCAGACCCGTGTGCCAATAAACCTGCTCTTCACCAGGCTTGCACCTTTGGAAATCTTGTAACCCCAACACTCTTCCATTTCTCATCCCTACGTGGGAGAGGAGACCTCCTCCTTCACGTGTGGGTGGTAAATAAAGTAGAGAAAGACCATTTCTGTAAAGGCACATGGCACTTGGAAATTGTTCAGTCCATCTTCCATCTACCTCCCTGTCCAGCGGGGCTGGTATATTGCAGGTTGTGTCCTGCAATCCGCACTGGGCAGTGAATCTGCGTGGTCGGTCCCACAAAGCTGCCTGTAACGTCGCTCCAGTCATTGGACATCTTGCTGACCAGCCTTGACTTCCTACTTTGGCTTCTGTTCATGAAGTTGCTTTGGACAGCTCCTTTCTCTCTCCACCTTTCAAGCACCTCCGGTGTTTTACAGACTGGCTTAACTCAAAGCCCTACTCACACTTACTTCTCCATCACTCCATCTGTCCTTTCCCTCTGTTTTAAAATACAAATTTTAGGGGCGCCTGGGTGGCTCAGTTCATTAAGCATCCCACTCCTGGTTTCAGCTCAGGTCATGATCTCACGATTTGACTTGAACTCTTATATGGAGCTCTGTGGCACAAAGCCTGCTTGGTATTCTTTCTGCCCCCCTGCCCCTCCCCCACTCACTTGCTCTCACTCACTCTCTCAGACTAAATAATTAAACTTAAAAAGATAAAATACAGATTTTATTATTTTTATTCAGATGAGCCAAGGCCAACAGACCAGGAGATGACTGTCATTGTAAATGCAGTTTGTTCCTCACAGATCCCAAGAAGTGGGGGTGCACCCCATGATGCGGGGGCCACATGGGGAAGCCCCACGGTCAGCCAGGAGGCAGAGGAACTGGGGTGATGGCTAAATGTGGACAATATGCTTCCTTGTGGCTTCCTCAGGGAGGGCAGGCTCTACTGTGTAGACGAGTTTAGGCTAATTTAGCTTGTGTAGACTCATTTGAGTAATTGCAGAGGGCTCTGGGGTATAGGAACTGTTCTTAGTCATTCAGTACTGGGGGCAACTAGTTTAGAGAAATGGTGGCCTGAAGGATAAGCACCGGATAGAGGGAGTGGCCGGGCATGGGTCCTGGGTCAGGCAGCTTACATAGGACAAACTCACTTGTAGGTGAGTCTTTCACTATGTCTTGGAATGGGCTAGCCCTGCGAGGGATAGTCTTTGCAGGGCTGACAAGACATAAATGACAAAGCATCCAAAATACAGAAAATACAGATTAATAAACCGTCTCTTCTCTTGGCCTTTATATTCTGCCATACATCCATTTTTGTTAGATTGTTATTTGTTAACTCATCTAGCGTACTTACCAACCTCCTTAACGAAGGGAGGTTTCTTTATTCAACCATATATGCTTTGCAACATCTACTAGTGTCGATTGCTTATAGTAAGTACTCAATAGATGTTTGTTCAGTGAAAGACAGCACAACAGACATTTGACTTGGCAAGTGGCTAAGAGAGGAGAGAGCCGCAGAGACGAGGAGGATGGCTGTCAAGGGTCGTGGGGATGGGGAGCCAGTGGACAAAATGAAACAGAACACTTAAGCTTTGTCTACAAGACTCACCATCTGACGCCGAGATGCATCGTCTATCAGCAATAGTGTGCTGTACTGAGTCTCCAAAGAAAACCCAACCAAGTGCAAGAGTGCTGGTGATTGGTCAAAGAACTGAAGGGTATTCTCTCATTGGACAACCCCTGCCTTCCCACACCTAGTTATTTAACCCCTAGGTGGCTGCTGTCCTGTCTTCATTGTCAGCACCACCTAGAAAACCCAATGGTAACTGGACTACAGTTAACGGCACAATGAGATATTTCTGATCAAATAAAACGCACATTCAGCACAAGTCGGGGTGCGAGTGGAAGCCGGCTGGCACCCTCTCCCCCCAGCCGCCCCAGGAAAGGCTGGCCTGGGTGGCAGTGCTCACAGGACTCAGATGACTTCGGGAGACAAACGCAGAGTCAGGGACCCAGAAAACCGCAGACGCCGGGAAGCGTGCCACAGCCTTACTTCAAACCAACCTTTCAAATTAGATTTGCAGATGCCTCTTTTACTCAGTAGGGAATTTGGAGGATTCTGGAACGTTTGTGCAGTGGGTGTTAATCTAATGATCCATCTCCACTTAACAGCTTCAAAGCATCGCCAACACAAGACACTCATTAGCGCTTACCAGTGAGGCATAAAGCTGGCCGGCCGATTTTAACGTGGAGCTTTGACAGCAAACTGCTTGGGGAGCCTCCTTGTCTCTGCTCTGACTGGGGCAGGGTCTAGAGAGAGAGAGCTTTGCGCTTTCCTTCTGGGGCCCAAGACTTGGGGAACAGGTTCAGTGCGAGCTTGCAGAGGAACTGTCCAGAATGTGGGGCTGGTGGAGCCAGACGGCATGTTCTCACTCAGCCGCACATTTGCTGGGCTGGTCCTCTGGCTTTGCCGAGGAGCGCCATGGACCTCTCGTAAGAGTCTCATGCGGAGGGTCTTCACGGCACGTGATGGTGCTGGGGCCACCGGTCATCCGCTCCCGGCTCCTCCCGAGTGCTCCCGTCTCAGAGGGTCCGGTGCTCCTCTCCACCTGTGCCTCCCGCTTCCTCTGGATCCTCCCCCTGCTGCGTGCCTCCGCTCTTTCTCGAATCCTCCGTGGTTTCCTCTTCCGTGCCTCCACTCCGCCTGCTGACAACCTGCTCAGCTCTGACCTCCTACAAGAGGGATCTTCTGGGTCCATCTTACGCATAAGACGGACCCGTCACAGGGTCCTTCTCTTGACCAAGAGCCCGAGCGCCTTCCTTCCTCACCTTGTATCCCCCAAATGGCCCCATGAAACTTCTCTGGGGGAGGTCACCTCCATTGCCAAATACAATACCCTTTCTTAATTTTTCCGGCCAGGCCACTTCTCACATTCTTGCTCTTATGAAGGCACGTCTTAAACTGCCCGTTCCCCCATTCCACACGGATGGTGTGTAAATCCCGAGTGGTGTATTCACGTGGCGTGTCCCAGAGCACAGACAGGCAGTGGGGAGGGGCAGTCTGGGCCACAGACACTGGGGCCACAGACTTGCTGGGCCCAGTGCCCCTCTCTAAAGTAAGCTTAATAACTGCACCTACTCATAGGATTGCTAGGCAATCAGATGTGTTAACGTATGGAAAAGGTTTTAGACAGTTTCTGGAGCGCACAAGGTGTGAGTG
The DNA here is from genome assembly GCA_004023785.1 of Mungos mungo. NCBI lineage: Eukaryota > Metazoa > Chordata > Mammalia > Carnivora > Herpestidae > Mungos > Mungos mungo. Next base: position 48,539 of record PISW01004121.1, on the reverse strand, counting down.
TGTTAGTTACGTGCTATTCCTTCTTCCTTCATCGGGTCTGGCCTCCACTTCCCTCTGGCCACACCCTGAGGTCAGGCTTTTGACCTTGGACACAGGCTTTCTGCTCAGGATCGCTGTGGGGGCTGCGTCTGGGGCCAGAAGGATCCTCACCTGCTCCGATCCCAGAGTTTTGAGCTCAGTTCAGGCAGCACGGCGAGGCTCTTCCTGAGGTCCCAGGCACTAGTTGAGAGCCACCTGTTTCGTCCACGTTGCCCGTCAGCGCTAATTGGTGGTCGTCATTTCCCAATTCACACAGAGGGAAACCTCAAAGTCCCCAACCAGAGAGTAGCAGCTTACTGTTTGGGTCTCATTTCATGTCATCAGCAATCACGAGCAAAACCAGTTTGAGTCTTAGTGATTGTAGAAAGGAAGCGAAGAAGTGGAGACAATTCCGTGGGAAAAAGATTCCTGGGATGGGCTGCGTGCTGACCCCCGGAGGGCAGCCCCTGACCAGCGCCCGGCCTGTGCCCACGTGCCCCGTGGGCTGGTCCTGGCCAACAGCAGGTGCCACTCACAGGGCGTCGGGACCCTCTGGTTGTGGCCCGAGGCCAGTTCAGGTGGCCTTGGAATTCGTATGCTCCTCCCCCTCACCCCCCTGACCTGAACGAATACAACATGGGCTTCTAGGCCTTTCCGCTGACTTCCAGCTTCTCTCTTCCAGGTTATGGGGAGAAAGCTTCTCTGAACAGCAAACGCACAGAGGCGAATTTTAATATGTCAAGTAACAGAACTTTTATAACCAAATATAAAAGGCTTAAGCCAAGCAATCAGAAAATAAAGTTTTGGGGGATTACAGTATTTGGCAAACATTCCCAGACGTTGATTGTATATAAGACAACACAGGCTTCATATAGAGTTTATATAAGACAAGGTTTTTTTTTTTTCCTGTAATCAATCACTTAGTTATATAAAGAACGGCTGGTACTTTATTATAGTAATGCAAGAAAAACAAAACGTATGTATTCATTTGGTTTATTAAACTCAGTCAGCGTAACGTACCCAGCAGTACATTTAAGATTCTCAAGTAGATTTAGAGTTCTTTTGGGTACAGTTGAACTTTGACCACATTTTCCAGCTTCAATAAGTTTCTCTTGCTGCATCCAAGACACTCGTTCGTGGAATTAATATTGCTTGCTCGTCTGTCACAGGCTTCCCCCCGCCATTTCAGCTGGGGTTCCATCCACCCCTGAGCCGGGAGACGGGGCACCTGGTCACTGGGCAGCGTGACAGGGACGGCAGGCCGGGTGGCCAGGAAAAGAGGGGCAGGGGACCATTCACACTTGTGAGAATTACAAGTTCATTTATTTAGACTGTCCTAAAAACCAGTCCTTTATAATTCCCAACGGCTCAGCATTATTAAAAACAGAAACATTTTATTTCTGACAGACTCCATTACACACACCTTCTTCCCAGCTGACAAGCTGCTCTTAGCTTTTCCCGTGATGTGTCGACCAGGCAGGTCATCGGACATCAGTGTCTCCCCACGTGGGTTCACTGTCGCGGCCTTGTGCTCCTCCCCAAGGTCACCTGCTTACCGGTAAGACCCCCGCCCCACACCAGGGGGGTGTGGACAAGCACTCTGTTTATTCTCGTCTTGTCATCCTGTGGGAAGGTTTTATAGTTTTGTTCAAAAAGATGTTGCATTTCAATTCTGTGCCTCTTACAAATATTGTTTTTCATAACATTTCTAATAGTTACTTCTGAAATATAAAAACATATCATTCTTTTTCAATTAGTTTTTTTCATTAGTCACCTTGATTTATTTTTGTATCTGTGTCTTTTTTTCCAGTTGACCAACTCGGCATTTATGTATGTATGTATTTGTTTATTTTTATTTATTTTTTTAAATTCATGAAACATTTTAATGTTGCTTTATTTACTTTTTTGAAAGAGAGAGAGAGACAGACAGACAGACAGAGCACAAGCAGGGGAGGGACAGAAAGAGAGAGAGGGAGACACAGAATCTGAAGCAGGCTCCAGGCTCCAAGCTGTCAGCACAGAGCCTGATGCCGAGCTCGAACTCATGACCTGAGCTAGAGTCTAACGCTGAACTGCCTGAGCCACCCAGGCAGCCCCCTACTCAGTATTTATAAGTGATGATTGTTAGTAGAACTTTCTGTTATTTGTGACATATTTCTCGGATTTCTTCAGGTCTTGCGAAAATGGTGACTGCTCAGAGAAAAATGCGAATTATAAAATGGATGGCAAATAACCTTGGCTCCTCCCAGGTGTCCCTGGGAGTGACTCTGCAGTGGTGAGTTAGCTGTGACAGCCGCGATGCATTCCTCAGTCACCAAGCAAGTTTTCCAGGCGTGTCTCTGGAATTTTACCCCAGGTTTGGGAATGCACTGAAATGTGGGTGCTATTCCTTACTCCTGGATCCAAAGATGTGGGGAGTGACTTTCATTGCCTAAAGTTGAACCTTCTTCACTCAACATGGAATTCTGGACTTAGAGAAGATTTCCCCTTAGAACGATGTTTTGCCCGAGTTTCTTGCTGGTGAGAAGCCTGATCTCAACTAAACAACGATCTGGGTGCTGGTGCCTGTGCCATCCCTGGCAAGAGTGCCACGTCCAGATGTCCATGGCGTGCACTCCGTAAACTAACAAGCAGCAACCCCAACACAGTCAGCCTATGAGACTGGGGGAAGCAGACTTTCGGCTTTCTGCTTTTCTGAAAACACGAATTTATTTAAATGTATTCTTTTCAGTGTTTGGTGTCCCTGAGGAGCCTGAAGTCTCCTGTCTTTGTTTCATTCTGGAAACCTCTCAGCCGCCGTTGGCTTCAGTATCCTCCCTCCTGCCCTCTCTTTTCATCCTCAATCTCTCCACTCCTTTTCCTATTTGTATTTTGTGATCTCTTCATCTCCCTTGTTAGCTCCTCTGTCAGTTGGTCTTGCATTTTCTTTCACTCTAAGAAATTTCTTCAGTACAGTGAGGCAATTTAGTAACTACTGGTCATCAGCTAGAGCCTCCGCATCTATTGATAATTTTTATTTTAATGATTATATTTTCATTCTAAGTTTGGTTCATATTTTGCAGAATACTTTAAAATGAACAAACTTTTCACTTTTTTTAAAAAAAGTTTTAAATGTTTATTTATTTTTGAAAGAGAGAGAGAATGAGCAGGGGAGGGGCAGAGAGAGAGAAAGACACAGAATCTGAAGCAGGCTCCAGGCTCTGAGCTGTCCGCACGGAGACTGACGTGGGGCTTGAACCCGTGAACTGTGAGATCATGACCTGATGCAAAGTCGGATGTTTAATCAAGTGAGCCACCCATGCGCCTCCAAACTTTTTACTTTAGATTAGTTCTAGATTTATAGAAGAGTTGCAAAAATAGTACAAAGAATTCCTTTATGCTCTGAATCCATATTCCCTCATTGGTAGGAAATACCCTCCACTGGCATTAAACACTTGTCACAAGTAATAAAACAATAATGATGCAGTATTACTAGCCAGTCTCCACATTCACGTTCCCTTAGTGTTACCTAAAGTCCTTTCTTGTTCCAGATCCCCCTACGGGATATCATACTGCATTTGATCAAAATGTCTCATTAGGTTCCTTTGGGCTGTGATGTTTTCTGACTTTCCTTATTTTTGATGACCTTCGCAGCTTTGCAAAAATACTGATCAAGAGTTTTATAGATTTTGGGTCAGTTTAGATTTGTTTGATGTTTTGCTCATGATCAGACTGGTGTTATGGGCTTTGGAAGGAAGACCATAGTGTAAAGTGCCATTCTCATAAAGGGTCCCTACTGTCTAGATGACCTTGTAGTGATGATGTCGACCTTGATCACCTGGCCAAGGTTGTCTTTTCCAGCTATCTCCACCGTAAGGTTACCTTTCTCCCTTTCTATCCTGTTTTGTTTGGTAAACCTCACCAAGCATTCCCCGCCTACCGGTGACCCCCCAAGTATGAGCCATAGCTGGGGAGCTGAGCAGAACCTTTTTGTCTTAATATATTTTTTAATGTTTTATTTATTTTTTGAGAGAGAGAGTAAGTGGGGAAGGGACAGTGAGAGAGTGGGGGACAGAGGATCCAAAGTGGGCTCCACACTGACAGTAGTGAGGTTGATGTGGGGCTCAAACTCACGAACTGTGAGATCATGACTTGAGTTGAAGCCCAACGCTCAATCGCTCAATTCACAAAGCCCCCAGGTGTCCTGCAAAACCTTCTTGATGGGGGAATGTCTACATATGCTACTTAGAATTCTCCTGTATGGAAGGTTCATCTTTTATTTCCCATCTACAGGTTCATTCAATCATATCCTTGTATCAGTGTGGCCTCCAGGGTGTTTATTATATGCATGCGGCTATAATGCCACATTACATTATTTATTTTGTTGTTCCAGCTTTAGTCATTGTGAGTATTTCAATCAGTTCTGGAGTCATGACCCCATTGTTTTCTTTTCTGAGTATTTACTTACATTCTGATATATTTCCTGTCTCAGCCTCAGAATCAGTCATTTCTCTAAGCAGTGCTAGATCCTTCCAGGGGAGAAGGGCATTAGGAACCAAGATTTGGGTGCCAAATGTGCTCATTTCCACTGGAGTGTCATGGTTTCTAGTTCCAACTTTAAGAATAGCTTTTTAAAGGTATAACTGATGTCCAGGGAAACTACATTTTTAGGGTACAGTTTGGTAAGTTTTTATTTTTTGTATATATCCATGAAGTCATTACCACAATCAAGACAGTGAACATGTATGTCAGCCCCAAAGGTTCCTCATGTCTGTTTACCCTCTCCCTCTTTCCTTTCCCACCACCCCTCACCCGCCACCCATCCCCAACACCCAGGGCTTGGCTCCTTTCCTCACCATATTATTTTGAGATTCATGGATGTTGCTGTAGGTGTCATAGTTAATGCATTTTTATTGTTGGATAATATTCTGCTGAGTAGATATACTGTAACTTATTTATTTTTATTTTATTTCGCTTTTTTAAAAAACAGTTTATTGTCAAATTGGTTTCCATATAACACCCAGTGCTCTTTCCCACAAGTGCCCTCCTCCATTAGCACCCCCCCCTTCCCCCTATTTTATTTATTTTTGAGAGAGGGAGTGCGAGTTGGGAAGGAGCAGAGAGAGAGAGAGAGAGAGAGAGAGACAGAATCTGAAGCAGCTCCAGGCTCCTAGCTGTCAGCACAGAGCCTAACGCGGGGCTTGAACCCATGAACATTGAGATCATGACCTGAGCTGAAGTTGGATGCTTAATCCACTGAGCCACCCAGGCGTCCCTATAATTTATTGATTGATTCCCTTGTTGTTGGACATTTGAGTTGATTTCAAATTTTTCTTACTAGTAAACACAGTGCTGCTATAAGCTCTTATGTGTATATGCACTTTAATTTTTCTTGGGTAAATATTACAAGTGGGGATTTTGAGTTATGCGTAAGTGAATACTTCACTGTTTCCAAATGGTTGTACAAGGGTGTTGAAAGTTTTTTTTACTTTTTGTTTTTGTTGCTGTGACAGTTCAATCACGTTCCTACTTACAGACACATCCTTAATCACAGCTTTATTTTCCCTGTTAGTTTCACTTACATAAATTTAATACTTTGACTCTTTAGAAATTTAAATTTTTAAATATTTTCTCTTCATGTCTTTTTTAGGGATTAATTGAAAATAATTCTCTGTTTGTTCCTTTTTTTCCTGAGGAAAGGCTAGTAGTTTGAAATTTTGTTTCTAGTCTGCAACTCCTTACCCTAGAGATGACAGGAATATTTAATTTAACGGAGTCTAAAGTTAATATATTTCTGAACTGTCCTCCTGAGCGTTAGGACTTAGCACCAGATTCTTTAAACAGCTTCTACCCATCTGTCCTTCCTGTCCCAGTTTTACTTTCTTCTTGGTATTTCAATCCACATATTACAGAAGATTGTTATTGATTTGTGCAGTTAAACATAAACCAAAATGGCGGCATGAATGCTTCAGAGAGCTAATTGCCATTCTGGTCATTCTGCTAAAATCTGTGTTTTCTTATGATTCCTTTAAAGATCATCTCTTTGCATTTGATAGGCTCTAATTTTACTATGATGTGCATTTATGTGAATTGTTTTTCTTTAATCCTGCTTGAGACTAAAATCCTGAAAATTGGAGCACGATTTTAAAATCTGGAAAATTCTGTTATTATTTTATCTTCGAGTATTGCTTCTCCCTTTTCTCTCTGCTCCTCTGAACCTAATACTCCCTGTTCACTGGATCTATGCTCTGTTCCTCGTGTCATATCAACTCAAAGTGGACTCTCTTTACAAATAGTCTGAAACATAAAAGTCACTTGCTTCTACATCTATTTTGTTTTAAGGTGAGTAACCAACCAGTTATACAAAAGAAGTTGCAGTAGGAGAAGAGTTAGTATGGTCTTTTTTTCTTCCATTTTTTAAATGTTCATTTATTTGAGGGGGGGTGGCAGATACAGAGGGAAATACAGAATCGAAAGCAAGCTCCAGGCTCTGAGCTGCCAGCACAGAGCCCGATGCAGGGCTCGAACTCACAAACCACGAGATCATGACCTGAGCCGAAGTCGGACACTCAACCTACTGAGCCACCCAGGCCCCCCAGAATGGTATTTTAAACTCGCATTTACCCATAGGTAGATTGTCTAAACCCAAGGGTCTGGTCCGGGCATCTATATCAAATTGTCTAAAACCTGATGCCGGGTCCCAAGTACCGCGCGCCTGGTCCCTAACCCGCGGCCCCGGCGCTGCTACGGAACGCTTGCCGGCTCTGGGCGTGCCTCCGGTCGGGGCAAACGCAACGCCTCCATCCCGCCCCGACTGGCGGCCGGCCAGCTGCCGGCTCCAGGCGCGCAGGCTAATGGACACGCCTCCGTCGCGGGTCCTTCACCTGAGGGAAGGGGATAGGAGACGCGCAGAGTAAAGACTCACTCACGGTTTTCTGGTCAGTCGAAGAGAGAGCGAGTTTATTAGAAAAGCTGTCATATATAGGCTTTCAGGGCAGGGATATCCAAATAGCTGACCTACATCAGTACCAGGTAAATAGAGTCGAAATGCATAATCAATGAAGTGCCCCGACATTGCCTTCAGCAATCTTGGGGGATGGAGAATTAACACTAACACTGAATACGGTTTTGATCTTTAGCATACCCTGGCCCTTTTGCGTCTATCCCAGCAGGACAGGCACCACCAAGGTTATTTTGGCCATCTCCAGCCTCCAGAAGAATTCTAGTTTACTGGCTCACTCTCCAGGAGAGATCGTTGCCAGAGGCAGCGTGAAACATGGTGGTCCCCGACAGTAGATCAAAGATATGTGATAGAGATATTCTCTTTGGAAGTAGGAATCTTGGTGTGTGAGTATGAGAACAAACTCCGTGGCACAAAGGACCGGGCAGGACCCCACGTGGGAGGCCAGTAAGCACGTGGGCTGATGGCTGGGCCTCAGCTGGTGCGAGGCCTTCCTGTTCCAGGAAACGAGGTTCTGAGTGCACGCTGGCACTTGGTTCTTGACAGACCCAAGTTCTCTGCCTCTCTGGTCATTGAGTTCTACATCATTTTAGCAAGGTTTTAATGAAGAAGAGTATATAAAACACACACAATACAAAATGATGAAAGTAAATGAACAAAATATGGCTTAAAAACATCTACTAGAAATTCTGAATATATGAATAGGTTTTATGGGGAATTTCTTGGAAACAGGGCAGAACATAAGAAAACTGAAGGTGAATGTATACAAAAATCCATGCACTTAACCCCAGGATTAAGGGAAACCAGAGTGAGCAGCCCATTTGCATTGGGTCCTTTGTAAGAAATTCACGTTGGAAAGGACACAAACAATGTGTTGTGTTCCTGCTCATGGAATCCCAGTGAGGTTCTCCCCCTGGAGTCAGGGAGCATGGAAACCCTTTGGGAGTCAGACCTTGGATGACACGGATGCCAAGTGCCATCAAGTGCCACACCGAGAGAGTCCACCAAGGGACCCGCGTGAAGCACCCTGGGCTTTTCCTGCAGCACACAGAGCAATGGTGGGGCAGGGGTGAAAGAGAGAGAGACACACACACAGAGAATCCGAAGAGGCTCCAGGCTCCAAGCTGTCAGCACAGAGCTCAAAGTGGGGCTCACACCCATGAACCAAGAGTTCATGCCCTGAGTGAAGTCAGACGTTTAACCAACTGAGCCCCCTACGTGCCCCCACCATGGATTCTGTTTAGAACTTACCCTCTCCATGTTCCTTTGCCCGGAAGCCTCCTACAGCAGACATCATGGTCCCTACAGCTGAGCTCGTGTTGTTCACATGACTCCAGTGGTGGGTGTTCAGGTTTCCTGTGCTCCTGACTCTGCTCAGTTGCTGCTGTTGCTGCTGACTTGTTTTCCTTCAGGATTGAGGCAGGTGCTGTCACATAAAATGTCATGTTTGGTTCCTTCTCTGGCGATTCTTTCCTGGATTCTTAGCTTTGCATACTTACATCTACACTGCACCCAGCATCCTAACGTCGCCAAGACTAAATCCTCCTACTCCAATGCCAAATGACCTAATTCTACTAGTTAACAAAAAATGTCCAAGGTCAGCCACCGTAGGTCCTAATGACCCATATATCAAGTTCCATGCAAAGGGGATGTTTTCAACCTCTAAACTTCCTCTGCACTTAAACCTTCCCAGGCTTACCAAACTCTGGCCCCATGGACGTGGTGAACAGTGTAGAACTGCTATAGATCCTTACATCACCACGTCCCCCACAGTGTGGACCTTATCAGTAATAGAAAAACGAAGAAAAGGTGACGGGGGCATTAGCTAGCAGCAGGCAGGAGGGCACACCCACCCCCTCAGTGCGGCACCTGCCAGCTGTCTTCTGCTCAGGACTCAGTTGCTCATTTTGAAAGAGTGCATTGTCGCGGTTCTGACCCAGACACGATGAATCACAGTGGTGAGGGTCATGGTGATTGGGGGAGGGCTCCCAGACCAGAGGCAACGATCAAGCACTCTACAGGCCACGCCCAGGTGGAAAGGCTAACTGGGTTCCAGAATGACATGTGTGTAGTTATCTATAAAGGGATGAGAGTGGGCGAAGTGTAGATGCTTTAGGAAAGAAAGGGAACAGTAATATTCCTAAATGAGATAAAGAGGCATTAACATTTGCATTTAAAATTTTTGTAATGTCTATTAATTCTTTAGAGACAGAGAGAGATGGAGTGTGAGCGAGGGAGGGGCAGGGAGATAGGGAAACACAGAATCCAGAACAGGCTCCACTGAGTCGATAGCACAGAACCCGACGTGGGGCTCGAACCCACAAACCACAAGATCATGACCTGAGCCAAAGTCGGACGCTCAGCCAAGGGAGCCACCCAGGTGAGTCTGACATTCACCTTCTGAAATGAGTGAATCGTTACAACAGCAACAATGAGTTTTTCTTCGCTTATGTTGGTTTTCATAGTAAATCACTCCAGCTTTATTAATTGATATGGTTCTTTCTGTTCACTGCATAATCATAAGGCTGGCTTGAGTGACTGGTTTTTGTTTGGCATCAGTGTGTTACAACTGTTTTGTCCTGGGCACGGGGGCAGAGCCCTGGAATGTGCGCGCTCAGCGGGGAGACAGGAGTTCGGTTCCGTCTGCACACTGCTGTTTCTCCTACAGTGCCTCCCATCGAGCATGTGGGCTCACGGAAGAGGCACGGAGGACGTCACAGAGTCCCTTTTGTCTGACACACTAGCGACAGATTGTGTGAAATAATTTCCACCCGACCCAGACCCAGACTGGCTGCTGTTAAGAGCATGGTGTCCCCCCAGTGGGGGGAGGGGACTGTGTTGCCCAGACGGCCTTGAACCTCAGTTAATAGTTCACTCTCCACATCACCGGTTTCTGAGCCCAGTGGTATTTCCAAGTGTTCCGGTGACCGCCCTCGTCACTGAGTAACTGGGGTTAACACAAAACACATCACTGTGGTCCCCTTGAAATTCTTCTTTCTTGGGTCTCTGGGCCATGTATCATGCTGGGAATTCAATTTCCCTTTAGTGGAAAGATTAATATTTTATCAGAGGAGAGACCCCTCAACCCCATGGACTCTGACACCAGCCATCTGAGGCTTTTGTGTCTCAAATTCGGTTTCGTGAAAGCTTCTGATTCAAGTGCACCAGCTTCCCGTTCAGGGGCTTGTGCGCACGTGGGGAGACCCTCCACTCATGGGATGTGTAGAAGCAGCCATTGGTGGCCACGCCCTAAGCAGAGCTGGGGAGTCTGTGGTCAGGGCGGACGGGAGGCGGCTGGGGTGCAGTACCTCACTGAGGGGTTTTCTTGTCCTCTCGTTTCCGGAAGCCCTCCACTCTCAGCACGGCTTGTGTGCTCTCTGCTCCCTGTCCAGTGTTCCAGGAAAGTAAAGAGCCTGGTAAACCAGAGACACTCAGAGCCCGCTGTGTGGCCCCTAACAAAGCCAGGGAGACAAACGCCCCATTTTGATGACGAATTTCCGGGTGAAAACTGGCCTTCCTATGGAATCTATGACTCACCTGTTAAATCAGCACGAGCACCGCCCCCTGAGGCAGCTGAGGAGGAGGCTGATTCCTGCTTCACAGAGGGGCCACTGAGACCCATGGGGGTGAAGGATAGCCACAGCTCCTGTGCAGAGGTGGCCTGGTCACCTGGGGCTCAGCGGCTGTGCCCTCCCAATGTCCTCCCTCCGGGACCCCTGCCTCCTCTCTGCAAGCCACGCAGGTGCTCGGAGCTCTGTGGTCTGAGGGACGGCGCCAGCTTCTTGCCTTGGCTGCAGGCGCAGGCCTGCCCTCCATGCTCCCAGACCACCGAGTACCCAGGAGGAATGGGCTGGACGACCGGGATCTGGGCCAGCTTGCAACCCTCACTTTTTCATGGTGGTCATCCACCCTGTCCACGTCTCGACTCTCAACTTTCTGAGAACAAGCATCTTTTTTCTTTTCTTTCAACATTTATAACATATATATTTTTTTAATTCAAGTTTAACATACAGTGTAGTCTTGGCTTCAGGGGTAGAATTTAGTGATTCATCACTTACATCGCACCCAGAGCTCATCACAACCAGCGCCCTCCTTGATGCCCATCGCCCATCCCGCCCATCCCCCCACCCACTGCCCCTCCTCAAGCCCGTTTGCTCTCTATTCCTAAGAGTCTCTTATGGTTTGCATCCCTCTATGTTTTTATCTTATTTTTCCTTCTTTTCCTGTGTGTTCATCTGTTGAGTTTCTCAAATCCCACATATCAGCGAAATCATATGATAATATGATATCTGTCTTTGAGAAGGAGTCTCCTAACTGCCCCAAGGGAAATAAGTGATCACTTGTGGGTCTTTTGATGTCAGGGAGCTCGGAACAGTTAGTTGTTGGGCTAAAACCTGTCTTGAGCTGGTTTTTCTCCTCCCACTAAGGAATGAAGGAAGAAAAGGAATCACACACCTACGGTCTGGTTTCCTTTCCTGTGTTAAAGCATGCGGCTGAGTCTACACAGCAGCCTTCAGCACTCACTTGTCTGGCATTTGCACATTTCTTTACGGCACAGCTCTCCGTGTGGTCCCCACCAGTCCTGGTCGAGGCTCAGCCCCTGGGGGCGATGTGAGAAGTGAGTGCTTGTGATTTCACTTGCTGTAAGCAGTCCCAGATCCGTGCGTGGTGGAAATGCTGATTTTGTCCCCGGGCTGCCCTTGTGTGTGGCTTTGAGTCCCGTCTGCGATCAAGCTTGGTCGTGGGCCCTCACGGCGTTATGCTTCCTGTGCTGCTTTGGGATTGCTCACCTCAGATTAAAAACTACAGCAACAATAAACAGTTTTGGAGTTTTTACTTTATTTTGTTTTATTTTATTTTATTATGTTATTTATTTATTTTGAGAGAGAGCATAAGTGGGGCAGAGGAAGAGAGAGGGAGAGAGAGAATCCCAAGCACTGACAGCGCAGAGCCTGATGTGGAGCTCGATCCCATGAATTGTGAGATCATGACCTGAGCTGAGAGCAATGGTCAGATGCCTAATGGACTGAGCCACCCAGGCGCTTTCCAGTTTGGTGTTTTTAGTCACATGACTTAGCAGACAGGTTTCGCTCCACAGGAGAAAGCCTCCAGGCCCCCACCAACGGCACTGTTGAATGTGGCTCCCAGGGTCTTTGTGGCTTCACCTGCATGGGGGACCTGGAATTGCACCTGAGTCAGGAGGGAGGGGGTGACCAAGTGGAGCCCCCGGCAAGAGGGAGAAAGAGAGAAGGGCTGCGGCCCATCAGTGGACCGTCAACCAACTGTACCGTCTCAGAAAATGGCCAGCTGGGGGTGGTGTGGCCAGGGCTCAGTCAGAATATTCAGGCACCCAACGTCCACCCCACCCGGCTCCTCTGGATAACAGGCATGAGCCCCCGCATAATTCCTGAGTCTGACGAGCTGGCTCGTGGAGAATCAGGCCAAATTTTCGGGATCACTGGGGAGAAAACATCGTCTCTCGGTGTCAGTGAGAGAGTTGTGCACGGCAGGGCGGGCCCTGCGGGGTGCTGGTGGGGGGACCCCCCAGGGAAAGGAAGATGCGGTGTGGAGGCCACATGATGGAGATTGTTTGAGATCGCGCCGGCAGCCCTGGTGTGGAAAGCTACCTCTTCCCGGGGCTCCAGCTCTCGGGGCAGGGGGTGGACGGGCTGGGGTCGTGGTGATGTTTACAGAAGACACCCTCCTGCTGTACCTAGGAGCACTGAGGCTGAGGGGGGGCCTTGCCGCTCACTAGTGCCCTTGCTTTCTTATTTCTCTCTTGTAGCATGATTTGTGTCTTGGGGACCTTGCTTTAAGGTAAGGTGTATGGACTTGTCCAATAGCGAGTCCCTGACACAGCCCACCCCGAGCGAGAAGGGGCCCAGGCGGGGAGTGGCCAGCCGCCTCCCCACCCCCACTCTCCTCTTGCATCCAAACTGGACCACGATGAGAACGGCAGCGCCCCCCAGCAGAGCGGCTTTGTGGAGGCAGACTAGTCCGTGGCCGGAGAAGAGAAAGAGGGGAAGCAGAGACAATGGTCCCCGGAGCCTGGCGGTGGATGGAGAGAGGACAGGTCATGGAAACAAAGGGAGCGCACGTTCCGCCCACTGGCGCAGTAGGATCCGCCCTGGAAGGTCAGCCCCTTCAAGGAGAAGCAGGCTATTCAGTTTTGAGGTCTTGGGAGATGAATACCTTCCAAGAAAAAGTGAAAAATAAATCCCTCTGGGTTTGCACAGTCCTAGCCCCGGTGCTTACGTCTCTGGAAAATGTGTGTGACAACAGGGGATGGCAGTGCGGGGCGTTGTGTGGGCATCAAGAGGCCATTGGGATGCCTGTCACAGAAGACACAGCAGATGCTGGGCTCAGGCTGCCCTTGGAGGGGATGTTGTGCCTCCGGTCGAATTCCCTTCCCTCTGAAATGCCACAGGGACACTTTTCCCTCTCCTGTGAGTGTCTGGTGGGGACATGGAGTCTTTGGTCCCATACACTGGGCACTGCCAAGGACAACCTGCAATACACAGGTGTCACACGCCCAGTGCCGTGCTGTGACTGGGGAGCACAAGGTAAGTGAGGGGCAGGCTGAGTGTCCCGCCTTCTCCCTCCACCCAGGAGGCTGCTTGCCAGCTTCCCCTCCCATTCGGCGCTGCGCCTGAAATAGTCCATAGCGTTTGATCCACTTCAAGCTGGCTTTCCCAGCAGCCCAAGACGTGGGGCTGTTCTCCGGCACTTTCCTTTCATGCTGTTGTTTCTATTATCTAAGCTTCTTGTTTATGCCTTCAGCCGGCGTGCTGGGTACTTCTGTGTGATCCCATGACGCGCGCCTGACGCGCAGAATTGGCTCCTCACACCTCCCATTGTGCCGTTCCTGTCGGGGGGGCGCACGCTCTGGTCCACCGGGAGGCTGCAGGTGTCTCTGAGGGCTAAGTGCGCGGATCCGCTGTGGGAGGGAGGCTTGGGACACGTCGCCCTCTCCCTGCACCAGAGATAACACAATGACCCGCCGACAGAGAAATTCCGTCTTTGGAAAAAGAGTGGGACCCACAGAGACTTTACAATCAAGTGGAAACATGGAATCTTCCAGAAATTTAAATCACATCTCCGTTGTGTTAGAAAAACATTTTTTAAGGGACGTGTGCTAGCAGCCTTCTGAAATTCTTCCTCATCGCTCCAGCTGAATAGGCTGAAAATAAACTCAATTCATACGCCTCCCTGCAGTCTGTACCGGGTCTTTGTTCTTTGTCCATCACCTGCACGACTTACAACGTTACTGTGTAGCACGTCTCCTGGAGTCCCCCCTGGGGTCGAACTTGGAAACTTCCCACTTCATTGGCTTTGGTGTGGCTAACGGTGCTATGTATGTGAGTGTGTGTGTGTGTGCATGTACGTGTGCACCTGCACGTGTATATGCTGTGTGTGTGTGCACTTGCATGTGTGTGTGCTGTGCGTGTGTGCTGTGCGTGTGTATATATGTGCACCTGCACGTGTATGTGCCTGTGTGTACGTGTGAGCACCTGCAGGTGTACGTGCTGTACATGTACGTGTGCACCTATGTGAGTGTGTGCAGCTGTGTGTACGTGTGTGCACCCGTGTGTGCATGTGCTGTGCGTGTACGTGTGTGCACCCGCGTGTGCATGTGCTGTGCGTGTATGTGTGCACCTGTGCGTGCATGTTCCACGTTTTATTAAAAAGCCCCCCTTTGTATCACAAATTGTGCTGTGGGGAGCCTTATACTGTGCAAGCTGGTGGGAAAGAACATAATTATTTCATTAAAGTATTTAAAGAGTCTTTTTCTTTACAAAAATGGGTAGCTTCAGATGCAGCCCGTTGCACTCAGCAGAGCCAGTGAGTGTTGAGAATGCATGCTGGGTGTCCCCAGTCTTGGAGGTCCCACGACGCCAGGTCACCAAAAGCACAGTTTTCTTCACCTGAGCACCTTGCTCGGAGGTAGCAATGGACGCAGAAGTGTCAGCATGGGTGACACTTTACGCCTTCACCAGCCAGTCGAGGTGACTCTCCTTGGCTTCGGTGGAACAGTGTGCGTGTAGGTCGGAACTTCCCCGGCCGTCTCTGAGGATGGAGGGAAGATGAGTCTCTTGCCAGAGTCAGATGGCAGGTGTGTGAGGTCTGGGGGGCCGCGGAGGTGGGACACGTCCAGCGCCAGCTCCGCCTCCTCAGCCGCGTCACCTGGGCTACACTGTACCGGCTCCGGAGGCCATTCATTGTCATTGTCCTCTGAGGGAGTTGGGGCCCAGTCCTCTGTGAGTGCTCTTCCATCTCAAACCACCGCAATTCTGCACGCAGCCCTGTAGGTCTCAGCACGCACGAGAGGTGTTTCTCTGACGGCAGATTAAATTCAACTCAATGTCGACTGAATTCAATTCAATTCAATGTGGAAATCCATGTATCTGTTCAGAAAATCACTGTGTTTCCCTTACGATCGAATCCGTCACGAATTCTCTGCACACCAGGCATCCCTCCCGCTCCATTTCCATGGCACCTGAGCAGCATCTTTCTGGGCAAAGAGATGGGGGTGAGCGCCTCGGAGCGTCATCTGCTGTCCGTCTCCTGAAGACGCCATGACAGGGAGCAGTGTCTTTTCTTTCTATTGTTTTCTCCCAAGATGCAATTAGCCCTTAATAATTATGTATTTTTTTCTTTTTAAAATTGTATTAAAATTCTTGTTAACATACAGTACAATATTTGTTTCAGGTGAGCAGTTTTTAATTTTTAATTAATTTATTTTTTTAATGTTTTTTATTTACTTTTGAGAGACAGAGAGAGACAGTGTGAGCAGGGGAGGGTCAGAGAGAGAGGGAGACACAGGATCCGAAGACAGGCTCCAGGCTCTGAGCTAGCTGTCAGCACGGAGCCCAACACAGGGCTGGAACCCACGAACCGTGAGATCATGACCTGAGCCGAAGCTGAATGCTCAACCGACTGAGCCACCCAGGCGCCCCAGGTGAGCAGCAGTTTTTTAAATCTCAGTTGTCAACCTTCCGATTGGAGAATCTATGAACTAGTGGTTTTTCCATAGTTTTCTTGAGGAAAAAAAAGAGAATTAGATTTGTGCACTGGGCTCCATAACTGCCTCTGTTTTCAATTTTAAATAAATCGTTCCCTCTCTTCTCGGTTTCTTAATCAGTGTTTCTCAACCCTGGATATACATTAGTACTACATGGAGGGCTTTAAAAATACCAATGACACAGTTTGGGACCAGGCCAACTCCACGCGGATCTCAGGGAGGGGGCGGAGTCTTTCCTCTCCCGGGTAGGGCGGGGGCTGTCTGGTCTTCATGTTTGTGAGCTACGCTGGGTTCTCACCTGTAGCTGAGCTTGGGGACCCCTGCTCATACTCACGCCTTCTCCGTCCTCTCCAGGACTTTTCCCACGATCCCCACCTGTAATTTACCGTCGCAAGTGGGATTCTCAGAGTGCGGTGCCCTGGCTAGCAGGGACAGTGATGCCTGGGAAGGACGCGTCAGTTCCTAGGCCCCCTCCCGGCTCCGCTGATTCAGGACCTCGGCCAGGGTCGGTCCAGCTCTCTGTGCTGTTATCTGCCCCCCAGGTGATGTGGGTGTGCGCTGACGCTCGAGAGCACCTACCTGAGGTACCAACCCTCCCCTCTCCGTGAGCGATTTAAACTTTCCATCTTTGGTGCCCATCTAGAGGTCCCGGCAGCGCCTTGCAATCAGGTCAAGCTCATGTCTTCAGCTTCCTAGATCCCTCACCGTGACGCTGGGCGCCCAGGCTCCGTGGTGTCTGAGTTTTCTCAGCCTCACCTTGCTCTTTCCCCCAGTTTGTCCCCAAGTCTCTGTGCTTCTCCTTCACCACTGGTACGGGTCCTGGCTTGAGCGTGATCACCTCAGACACTCTTCCCTAAGGGATCGTGACTTTTCCTTCCCTCCCTGCCCTCACTGTCCTCAGCTGTGCTGCCTCTCTTGGAAAAACCTCATCAAACCCCTTGGCCCACACTGCATGCCAGAAACAAACACATCCATCCATTCATCAAAACGAGCACAAGATGCAGCCCTTCCCCCCCCCCCCAATCCGGCTTGGTGACCAGCATCCCCGCCAGCTTGCCCACCTGCGCCCCGGAGCCAGGCGCTGGCAGCTGGGGGCGTGAACCGCCTCCTGGCTTCCTGCCTCTGCACCTCGTGTCACGCCACTGCTTCTGCTGAAGTTGCTTGTGTCCGACCCTGAAGACCCTTCCATCAGCCCTCCGTCAGCTAAGCTCGGGCCCCACCTGCAAGCACTGGCTCCCTTGATGATCCTTTAGCCTTTTCTTTGCAGCATTTATAACACTTGACATATTAGTATGAGATGCACTTTTTACAACGAACAGAACATAAACTGGGACATCTCCCCCAGCCCCCTTCCTCAGAGCCTCACAGACGGATTAGACATTGGGTACTTCCTTTCTCCTTTCTCTTAGATTTCTCTTGCTTCCTTAACTACCTGCCTGGGCGTCTGCTGCATGCCTCAGCGTGCCTCACCCAGCCCGGACTGTAAGGATGCAGGTTCCATTCGGGTTGCCCCTCTGACCTTGAAGGTCAGCTGGCATCATTAACATTTCTGAGGGCGGGCCTAAAGATGGAGGTTAAGACTAGTCACGCCCTACCTGAGGGTTTTGGGTCCACTCTGTAATTGGTTAAAGCTACTGTCAATGATGTGATGCTATACTGATTGGACCCCTATACCTGTGTCACGATTTCCTGTAACTCCCCCTTCCCAAACTCATAAAAAGCCCTGCCCCGCCCTGTTCTGGGCTCGCTCCACGTGTACCCACTGCATCGGTGGGGTCTGCGAGCCCGTGCTTATAAGCCCGTAGTAATAAAGCCCTGTGCTTTTGCATGCGTGCTTCGGCCTCCCAGGTAATCTCTGGTTTTTGGGGGCGATATTAGAATCTGGGTATAACAGGACGAGTCCCTCTCCATTTTCCTAATGTTCTGAATGTTATTCCTCCTCACAGGGACCCGACCTGGATCCTGGCAGACGCTTCCGCCACTCTTCTCTCCAAGCCCCCATGCCCATGGTCAGCCTACACACGTTGATTTTTCTTTTTCTTGTTGGTGGTGGTTTACATCTTCCTCTCTAGTCCTTGTGCTGCAAACCTACAAGGTCCCCCTGTCCTTTGGTGCCTGGTAAGTGTGTGGCGAGGACAGGCTGGGACCGGTGTATAAGTGCGGGATGCCCTTGTCCCGTTAGAGACAGCCCTGCACGAAAGGCCCATGTGTCCTTCCGCTCGGCGGCCTCTCCCGGCGGTGTCTGCACCTGCTCGCCAGCCTCTCCCGCTTCCACGAGGGCCTCCAGCTCCCCGCATCTGTGTGCGCACAAGCACGTGTACGCTTAGCCATCACGTTTCCTCCAATTTGACCAATTCCCTTGATCAGTATTAAAATTCAAAAGGGGATTTTTTTTTTTTACCAATTCTGTTTCCAGGGCAATTTTGCTTCCTCTAAGATTTTCAAAATATTTATTATCCGGGAATAGCTTTTCTCTCAATTTGCAGCTCCCTGGAGCTTTTATTTTTAATTCGTTTTAATTTAAACATTCCAGGGCACACGGCTCTTTGCATTCGCTGCCTGATCCCACTGCTGGGCTTGGGAGGGGTCCCGGGGAAGCCAGAGGCTGGAATCTTCTTTTCCCAAAGCCCCACGTCTTGGTTTTCGACATATTGAATAATTTGTTTGTCTCTGGGCAGATTGCTGGCTGCTGTGGACTGTCAGTTCAGTCCTTTGTCAAATTCTGGGACATTCATTAGGCATCTTACCTGATACTTACACTTCCGACTGAGTGATGTACCTGTAATCCTGTGTTGTTAATATTGAAGGGAACAAAATTCTCTATTAAGGTAAATTCAAATGAAATATTTCAATTTACTTATAATTAACAACCACGCTTACCTAATTTGCTCATAGTAATAAACAATTTTAAAACAAACTCTTTATGTTTACAGCGCACATAATGAAAAAAAGTCTTCTGCAAGTGATAGGAAATTAACTCGGTCTCATTGCAGGCGGGAGGTAGTCAGCTAGACGAGATGTGTACCAGTGACATTGGCATTTTCTTCTCTTGCTTAGAGGCTGACCAAGAACTGCTGTGGAAAAGTCTGTAAAAAGAAAGCGTTCATCAGAAAACTGACCCATAGCACTCAGACGGTATGCCATGAGCATCTTTCCTTCTCTTTTGCCCAGTAAAGTTTTAAGTGCAAAATGGAATGAGGACCTGGAAGAACTCGGGCAGGTGTTGTAAACGCCCACCTGGAGCAGGTAAGGACCGAGGCAGCTGCCCTGCTGAGGCCTCAAGTCCTCTCGGAGTGAGAGAGACTCAATTCCCTGACAGTCACGCCTATGGTGCTACGAGGGTAGGACCCTGTCAGGAGTGAGCCTACGATGACACCGGATTTCAGTACTAGTGCTCAGATGTGGGGAGTAGTCGGTGGGCCAACAACTTTGATTAGCCTAGCATTTAATACTCTACAAATTGTGGTCACATCCCCGACCGCCTTCCACATCCAGCACCGACGCTGAGATTTACCTGGCTGTGGCGATCCTCTCTCTAAGTCGCCTGCGAAGGCTCTGGAGGGAACCTGCCCAAGCCACCGTCACACGGTCCTGAGTGACCGACTGTGCAGGGCCCAGGCTCCCTGCTAGTTCTGGTTTCTCCAGCCCCTCTCTGCAAAATCTTGATCCTCCCAGCAACGGCACAAAAAGGTCCGAACTGGACTCCAGGACGTTTATTTCAGCTGCTGTAGCTTATCCTCTGTGTCAGGCTCTGGGTAACTTTGTTACACTGTTATCTATGTGAATGGAAGGTAAGCCCTCCTGTTTCCCAGGTCGTGTTGATGTGGGTTTCTCGTTCTGGTGCCTTTTATGTGCCTATAAACTCATTGATTTGTAAGTTTGTTTCCTCTAAAACCAGTAGCAGAATGAGGTCTCATTCAATGAGATCTTTTCCGAGTCTGCCGGTATCCGTGTGGCCAGGACTAATGTGTATTTTGTTAAGTTACAGAATGTTTTCCTTGTTGTATTGGTTTTGGTATTTCGGCAATAAATTGGGAGAGGGCAAGGGCTCACCTTGGTCCTTATGTATCTTCTAGGGCATTCTAAAATTATCCTTTAGAGTTGTTCGAAAACCATTGGTGTTTTAGAATTGTCTTGTGTGTGAGAATGTTCATACGTACAGAGACGGACACATGGCTTCAACTCGGTATAGTAACAACAACATTTCAAATATGACATGAACTACAATACACACAACAACGTGAAATATGAAGTCTATTTGTATCTGTTTTGGGTTTTTATTATTTGCTATTATTTTTAAATATTTGATTATTTTTGAGACAAAGCATGCACACAGTAGGGGAGGGGCAGAGAGGGGGAGGCAGAGAATCCAAAGCCAAAGCAGGCTCCTTGCTGACAGCAGAGAGCCTCACACATGGCAAATTGTGAGATCGTGACCTGAGCCAAAATCAGACACTTAACTAACTGAGCCACCCAGGTGCCCGTTTTGTTTTTTTATGTTTATTTATTTTTGAGAGACAGAATGTGAGCAGAGGAGGGGCAGAGAGAGAGGGAGACACATAATCTGAAGCAGGTTCCAGGCTCTGGGCTGTCAGCACAGAGCCTGATGGGGGCCTTGAACCCATGAACTGTGAGATCATGACCTGAGCCAAAGTTGGACTCTCAACTGACCAAGCCACCCAGGTGCCCTGTGTGTAGACTTCTTTAAAAATAAATAATCCCTGTGTGACTTTGGTTCAGTCACTTTACTTTGTTAAGCCCAAGTTTCCAATATTGCCCCAAAAAGAACCAGAGACTACCAGGAAGACCGAGTCACACATGCAAAAACAAAGGGCTTTATTACGGGCTTATAAGCTCCACCAACCCGCTGGCCACGTGGAAAGAGCTCTGAACATGGCGGCTAGGGGCTTTTTTAGGAAGGGGGCGTTAGAAGAAATGACGACATAGGCACAGCATCCATTCCCTACCCCCCCCCCCCCCCCCCCCCCCCCCCCCCCGTCAATACTGGCAGTAGTGGGAGCCAATCACAACATTTAGGGTATCGACCAATCACAGAGTGGGCCCACGTAGGGCGTGACTAAGACCCTCACGTAGGGCGGGTGTGACTAGCCTTCATCTTTAGGCCCGCCCCTAGAAAGGTCAAAGGTGTTAGCCGGCCTCTTCTGATTGGGTGCCACAGGAGTTGTCCCTCCTTCCCTGGGCAATGTGTGCCCTTTCATTGGCCAGTGATACGGAGAAGCTGGCATCTTCCCCTTCAAGTACAGGGGAAGGCTGAATCAGACCTGCATCCTTACAACTTCTCTTTGCCTGTTTCCTCTTCCATAAAACAGAGAAAATGATCAAACCTCCTCCATACAGCTTTTGTGAAGATTAAATGAGTAAATACCTCTAGGGGCACCTGGGTGGCTCAGTCCATTAAGCGTCTGACTCTTGATTTCAGCTCTGGTCATGATCTCACAGTTTGTGAGTTGGAATGTTGCACAGGACTCAGTACTGACAGTGCAGAGCCTGCTTGGGATTCTCTCTCTCCCTCCCTCTCACTGACCCTCCCCTGCTTGTGCTCTCTCTCAGAATAAATAAATAAACTTTAAAAAAGTAATCCTTGGGGTGCCTGGATGGTGCAGTTGGTAGAGCATGTGACTCTTGATCTTAGGGTCATGAGTTCAAGCCCCACACTGTGCATGGAGCTTACCAAATAAATAAATAAATAAATAATACATAAACCTTGGCGTGAACTGTCTGGAAAATCATGACTAGTAACACTGCAGGAAATCCATCTCAGCTCATGCTAAGCAACAGACAGTAATTGCCTGCATTCCTTATTTCCCTGGTTGGGTGGGTGCAGGTGTAACGAGGTGCAAACCTAAGGGCGTGTACCCAGGAAAATCTCTTATGGATTCAAAGCCTTCCTCTGGGCCCCGGAGCCACGCTCAGCCGTAAAGTCTAGAGAGGTGTGGAAGGACACTGTCCACCAGTGTACAAGACCGCTTCCCGTCAATGAAAATGAAAACGAGGGGCTCAGTGGAAAACCTAGTTGAAGCAGTTATTGGAACTGGAATTACTCGGTCTGTGAAGAATCTAATATCCATTTCCCTTGATACCAGCAATGGACACAGTTAAATGTGGGGGGTAATGTGGAATTATTACTGTGAAATAAATGTCGGCAGATAGTCGTAATCAACTCCCATTTCTCCCAAATGCAAGTAAACTATACTTTGATTTTCCATTTCCTCAAACACATCCTCTGTCACATAGATTACATCTTTTATAAATATATAATGATATGTAATATGTTATATTATTTTAGAAGTATATAATTTATATATTATTTATATGATCTATACAATTATATACATTTTTTACAAGAGTAAAACTGTAAGTAAACTGACCCAAGACATGTAAGAGCGCCTTTATTTTGCAGTGAACAGTGATAGACACATTTGTTTTTAAAATGTTTTTAAATGTATTTATTTTTGGGAGACAGAGACAGAGCATGACTGAGGGTGATGAGAAAGCAGAGACAGAGCAGAGAGAGAGGGAGACCCAGAATCCGAAGCAGGCTCCAGGCTCTGAGCCGTCAGCACAGAGCCCGACTCGGGGCTCGAACCCATGAACAGTGAGATCTGACCTGAGCTGAAGTCGGACATTTAACTGACTGAGCCCCCCAGGTGTCCTGATTTACACGTTTCTTGACCCTGAGACCTTGTAGGATTCCAAGCTCCCTCCCCTCCGTTTTTCCGTCCCTTGCTCCCTGGGACAAACAGTGACTGTGCGGGAGGCAGGGGGCGGGAGCTGCAGAGCCCTGGGAAGAGGCTCGGTGTGTGTGCTCATGGGCCACAGGTGGTGACAGGGTGACTCTGAATGAGACTGAGGAGGGCACCGAGGGCAGGGGATTATTTCTGCCTGTGACTGGGGGACTCCGGAAGGTTTCAAGGGCCTAACGCTTTCTGAACATCATATTTAACATCTCACGGATTAAAGACGGTGCGGGGAACAGAGCATCCACAAAAGTTAGGAGACACAGAGCTCCTTTCTGAAATGCTGGCGCTTTCTGGTGCCACCACCATGAGACGGTGGTAAGGGGCTCACCTTCCGGATGTGGCTTGAGGTCAGGTTGAAGCAACCTAAGCTAAAGCGGGTGAAATGTATTTTGACGACAGTAGGGACACTTCACATTTCCAAGGAGGGACCTTTTGTGAACTGATCTGTGTTTTTGAATCAACTCCCAGAAGTTGGGGAGTAGTCACAGGGAGCGTGTCTGGAAGCTTCATGGCTTTCTCTTCCACATTTAAGGCTGTGGCTGATCAGGTCACTCTCTGTGAGAGGCTGACTGGACAAAGTTCCCAACAGTCTCCCTGTATCCACTCATTTTACCCCATAACTTTTACTTCTCCCCGATTTTGCTTTGGACACAGCCATGTGACTTATTTGGACCAATTAAAAGTGAGTACAGAACTTCAAAGGACGTGAACTTCCAAGAGCTCTCTTGCATGCTCACACATGCTTATTTGGATCTCTGAATTCACTACCCTAACCTGGAGGCGTGGAGGGGTGTGAGGGACCCATGGCTGAGATCCCGGTCATGTGAGCTCACCTTGCTGAGGCCATCAGACCGACAGCAGCCAGCTGACCCCAAACATGTGAGATGGCTCGCCCCGCAGCACTGACCAGGAACCCAGCCGAGATCAGTAAATCTGTCCAAATGACCACTGACACATGAGCAATAGGAAATGTGCTGCTTTACAGAATTGCTTGCAAGGGTGGTTTACAAAACCTCTTTTTCACAAAAGCAGGTAACTGTGGCAGAAATGGCTGTGTAGACACAAGTATTATAACAAAAATCAAAGTACCTGCGGTCCACGGGGACTGGGCAGAGGGCAAGAGGGAAAAAGGAGTTTTTGAGGAGGCTGGAATTATGGGGCCTGCGTCTGTTAGAACGATTTGTGGGACCATCACGTGTGGTGACTCGAAAGATAGCAAACGTACCAAATACACTTTGGGATTCAAACAATTGTATTTTGAGGCAGACTGGTGAATGTTCAGCCGTCTCCTATTAGCCGTGTAATGAGCTAAAGCAAGAACTGGACATGATACAAGCAGAATGTAGAGGAGATCAGACATTTTGGGGTTGGGAAGTAAAATGGTTTCTTGTCTCCAGTATTTCTACTCGAGAAAATTCTCAGCACAGTGCACTTTCTCGGTGACATAATGCGTTTTGCCTAATGGAAGATGAATTAAAATCTAGAAAGGTAACATGGGTATAATCTATCATTGTATCCCTGAATTCCCAGTATATACACAAATTGTACTAATTTCCCCAGTGGTGGTCATTGTAGTTACTTTTCTTTTTTTCTACTGTTGGATCCAGTTCAGAAACCCACATTGCGTTGGATGGTGGGGATGGAAATTTCACCCCCATGAGCCCAGGAAATGCCTTCAGTTTTCCTTTGTCCTCAATGATCTTGAGATTACAAATTCAGCTTGGTTATTTTGTAGAATTTGGTTTTGTTGCATACG
The DNA here is from genome assembly GCA_004023785.1 of Mungos mungo. Classification (NCBI taxonomy): domain Eukaryota; kingdom Metazoa; phylum Chordata; class Mammalia; order Carnivora; family Herpestidae; genus Mungos; species Mungos mungo. Next base: position 24,042 of record PISW01004121.1, on the reverse strand, counting down.
TCCTCGGGATTGAATTCAGGCTATGCTTTTCTTTATGGTATAATTACTACGGAAGTAATGCTTCCTTCCCAGGACATCTTATATCTGTAGGCACAAGATATCAGCTTCTCTCCTTATTGGAGATACTAATTCAGATTACCTGGTTACAGTTGTGTTAGGGTAACCTGCCGAAAAGCTATTATTCTATTTGTAATCAGCAAATAACTTCGAGTCTGTGTATCTGTTTATTGTTTATCAAACCTCCACCCATCAGGTTTTCCATTCACCGGAGAGCACGGCTTGAATCAACTGTCCCCACGATGCCATTGCACTTTCTTCACCGTGCATAATGGCGTCAGGGTTGTGGGTACACATGACAAATCAATTCTAAATAGTTTAAACAGGAAAAAAAAAAGTACGGAAACATAGTAGAGACGCTCACGGGGTATCGCCCAGGGCCAGAGAGCCATATCCTTTGACAGTACCGTCGGGGAGCCGCGTCTGCAGACCCTGCATGATGGGCCCAGCGGGAGGGTCCCCTGCCTGGCTCAGCTCAGCCAGCAGGGACATCCTTCAGCGTGTGCTCTGGCTGGACCTGGGGTAGGGGGCCCGCTCATCCCCTCCCCCACGGGAATCCACAAGGCATCTACTCTTTAGATTCTCTGGCTTCCGAGGAGAAGCCTTAGGCTTGCTTCCTCAAATACCATGATCAGGGGGTACGGTGCTTACACCATAGCTGCAGGCGAGTCTGGGCTGAGCTCTGGTCTCTTCCTTGTGGGGGCAGGACACCGACTCCCATAATGAGGGGTCCACCAGCCACTGGAGAGGAATGTTTGCAAGGTGTTTTTAAATGATCAACTTTATTTTTATTTGATTTTTAAAAAAATTTTAATTACTTATTTATTTCTGAGAGACAGGGAGAGAGGGGGAGCAGGGGAGGGAGAGAGAGGGAGACACAGAATGTGACAGGTTCCAGGCTCTGAGCTGTCAGCACAGAGCCCAACATGAGGTTGGAACTCAGGAACTGAGACATCATGACCTGAGCTGAAGTTGTACCCTTACCCAACTGAGCCACCCAGGTGCCCATTTAAAGATTAACTTTAACAGTCATATACTTTTATTTTTATTTGTTTATTTTTTCTTTTTTTCTTAAATTTATTGAGAGAGAGAGAGAGAGAGAATCCCAAGCAGGCTCCATGCTCTTAAAACAGAGCCTGATGTGGGGCTCGAACTCACTAACTGTGAGATCATGACCTGACCTAAAACCAAGAGTCAGATACTTAACCCACTGAGCCACCCAGGTTCCCTGCTTGTTTATTCTAATATTACCTTCTACCAGTTTGAAGCAATGCCTTTGTTTATTTTTATCTTTCTTTAATGTTACCCATCTTTTAATCAATATAATTCACTCTATGTGTTTGTAACAATGTTTGAAAGGATTTAAGTTCTCTTCTCTCCTTCTACAACAAGACAAGGGAGCAGGGTGTTTTTTAGCCACCTGCTCACATGCCCTCAGCCTGCTCATGTGGTGTAGACTTTTAACCCGAGCCCTTGAATCACATAAGCCAGGCTTCATCCATAGTTACAGGGTCTCGTGTATGTTCTCAGGGCCTTTGCAGAGCAGAATCGGATTCCAGTCTGTGCCTCCAGGTGTTATTTGCCCCCTTGTTATAATAAATGGACCTTCTTCAAATGTAGACTGTTGGTAACTTGTGTTAGAATTTTGAAACTGCACGTCTTTATCACCTGTGAACCTCAATGGTCATTGACCAGCATGTGATTCCACTTTGGTCTTTTCCCCTCAGAAATCAAACATCCTATCTCGCTGCTTCGTCAGCTTTAACAATGAGAAGTCTGCCGTTATTTTAACAGATATTTATTTGTATTAAAAAAGCAATTTTAGGGTTGCTGGGTGGTTCAGTCGGTTAAGCGTCCGACTTCAGCTCAGGTCATGATCTTGCGGTTTGTGGGTTCAAGCCCTGTGTCAGGCTCTGTGCTGACCGCTCAGAGCCTGGAGCCTGCTTCGGAGTCTATGTCTCCCTCTTTCTCTGCCCCTCCCCCACTTGTGCTCTGTCTGTCTCTTTCAAAAATAAATAGATGTAAAAAAATGTAAAAAAAAAAAAAGCGGTTTGACTTTACCCCCCTTTGCCTTGCTGTTCTTCCAAATGCCATTGCCTTGTTTTTAGGTGGATTTTTCTTTTCAGCTTACTCTGAACTCAGATTAAGTCTCCTGGAGAAGGTGCAGGGCTTTTGTTAGGTGGAAGACCTTATCAGCCATCAGCTTAGACGCCTGCACGTCTGTCATCCTGTCATTTTCTCTCACCTTCTTCTAGAGCTGCCTCTGAGTTTATCAGAGTCTCTCAGCCTCTCTTCTGGGTCACTTAGTTCTCCTGGTCCTTTCCCAAATCCCTTCCTGACAAATTCCTCAGAAATTGTCTGGGCAGCTCAACTGTTTCTTTTTTTTCGGCTCCATCTGTTATCTGTCTTAGCTCTATTATTTTATCTACCACAACGGCTTAGAGACTCTTTGACTCTTTGACTTATACATTCACGTATCTATACATGTTTCCAACAGGAATCTATTGAGTTTCAATTGGCACCATACTCTGGGCTGGGGTGACTATTCTGTATACATGAAGTCATAAAATGGACCAATTTTCCTTAAATATTTTTCTTACCTTAGTTCAAGGTAAGAAAAAAAATGTGGTCATCAATAATGTAAGTTTCAGGCCACCATTTTCAAAAAATCATGAATTAAAATTCCATAAATTGGTTCCTAACAGGAAACAAAGCCTCTTCTCTCTGACACTTTATTCTTTGTGTGTGGGAATCGAACGCTTTCCTTCTGTGGGTCCCACACTCACACGTGTCCCCTTAATCTCCCACACTAGACACATTCAGACACACAGGTGTCTTTTTGTTTTCCAAGTCATTCAATATTCTTTTTTTGATACTGGCTGTGAGTATGTCGCTCAAAAGATCTACTTTTCTCCTCCTTCCTCCCCGCCCTCCGTCCCTTCTTCTGTTCTTCCTTTTTCTCTCCTTTCCTCGTTTGGATGAGTGTGTGGTGTCCGCACTGTGCTGGCTGTGGGCATCCTCACAACAGACTCTATGACCCCGTCTTCACCTTCTCACCACGGCAGAGCTCCCTGTTTCGTCGGGGCAGGTGTGGGTGTAGAGGAGGTCAGCTGTGCGGTCTCTGGACGGATCAGGGCAGCTCTGCAGAGGAGATGCATGTGAGTAGGAGCTCTGAGGAAGGCCGGTGGGCGGGGGGTACCCGAGAGAGCCCAGCGCTGGCAGAGAGGAGGGGAAACGTGGGTGCAAAGCCACTTCTTCCTTCGGTTGGGAAATGTTGAATAAGCCACTGAGCCGTTAGAAGCTCAGGGCCCTCCTTGGCAATGTGGGTTCGCAAGCCCGGTGCCCACGGAGATGCTGAGAGGAGGGAACAAGATCCCGCCCTGGGCGATGCTGGCAAGGTGCCCAGGGGAGGGGGCACCTGTCCAGGGGGCACGGGGCAGCCAGGACTGCTGTGCGCGGGGGGGGGGGGGGGGGGGGGGGGGGGGGGGGTGTCCTTGTCCTCCACTGAGCCACCGCCTGACGACTGACTGTGTCAGTTTTACGGAGGTTGTGAGTTCACTGGAATAATCGTGTGCCCCCGCCCCCACCTGCAGGCGCTCAGAGCCTGTTATGATGGCTCAGTGCTCCCTGGGGGGCTGGGCACGCGCTCGCCAGCCTCATCCTTATGCAGAGCAGGTGCTCCCGCTCAGCTCCCTGCCGGGACCAGTGAAGCCGTGGAGCGAGGGTGCAGGAATCAGCGGCCAGATGATACCCCCGGGGCAGCAGCACAGGCCCTGCAGGGCTGACCCCGAGCTGGGCGGGGTCCAGCTCCTCGTGGGAGGGAGCAAAGGACGCCCAAGGTCAGCCCTGCTCCGGGCAGCTCACCCGGCCTTGTCAAAGACTGCACAGACCCGGATCAGAATCAACCCGCTGCAGCTCCGAAATCTCGACCCTGGGCTTCCCCCTTCCATGTGTTTTCCTGGCGGCAGGAAACTACTTCAAGGTCATTACCATGAACTATCAATCCATAAGTCAACCTGTCCATTCAATGGACGCTGCTTTGACGCTGCATTCAGAGGGAGATTGAACGATTTAGAACAAACAGAAACTAAGTGCCCTGTACAATCTGAACACACTTTATGAGAAGTAGGAACAAAACAGTGTTTCTTGTTAAAAAGAAAAGAAACCCTCGGGGCGCCTGGGTGGCTCGGTGGGCTAAGTATCCGGCTTTTGATCTCCGCTCAGGTCACAATCTCACAGCTTGTGGGATCGAGCTGCTGACAGTGTGGACACTGTGGACAGTGCTGACTGCTTGGGATGCTCTCACCCTCTCTCTGCCCCTCCCCTGCTCTCCGTCTCTCTCCCTCTCTAAAAAATAAATAACTTTAAAAGTAAAAGAGAAAAAAGAAAGACAAAAGAAAGCCTAACTATCTACACAAGATAAAGGACTTTATCCATTTAGAGGGAGGTGGAAAAGGGATTATCAAGTGGAAACAGTGAAAAGACCTGTGTTGATCAGCCACTTATCCGGATGGAGACCAGTTCTGAGTCACCCAGACAGGCTTGTTGCACACTCAGGCCAGGACTTACCATAGTGCTTCTGTCCTAGGCCTCCGAACAGAGGACAGGGCACCAGGGAGCCCGGGACAAGACAGCAGCCCGGTCTGGAAGGCTGTAGCACAGGCCCACCGTCCCTCCAGCTCTTGGGGACAACCGAGCCAGGACACTCAGGAGACGACAAGACAGAGGCGCCCGATGCCTCCGGGTGTATCTGCCCAAAAGGCGCTTGTGTGTCACTTGTCGCTTAGCTCCTCCTCACCTGGACTTTTCTTATTTAAGGTGAAATCATAAGTCGAGTGTACAGAAAACTCACAAGTGAATTCGGAACACGATTTAGGCTTTTCAGTGATTCAATGATGTTCAGTTAGGTTGCTTTGGGCAACCAGAGATGACCAAAGAGGTTTAATGAAGCCACAGTTTCCGCCTTTAGCTGGAGAAGCCCACAGATCTCTGATGAGACATTCTCTGTGTCTGGAGACACAAAAGACACGGAGGTGGGTGGACAGCAGGATGTTCCAAGATGAATCGGGGGTAAAATCTGCTTAGAGATTAGAAACAATACATCTGCTGCTATGACTAAGGTGCTTTTAGGACAATGAGGGTGATGGTCTGAATTGGGTCCCTTACAGTTCTCATCAAGTCCTTAACCACTGGCATGTCAGGAATGACTCTCTTTGGAGATAGGTCTTTAAAAAATGATAAAGTAACATGAGGCCATACGGGTGAGCCCCCATCTAACATAACTGGTGTCCTTCTAAGCGGAGGAGATCGGGACACAGACACACACAGAGGGACACCCGTGTGAGGGCTCGGAAGGCAGCCACCTACAACCCAGGAAGCCTCACCAGAGGCCACCTCTGTCGACACCAGGAGCTTGGACTTCCTGGCTCCAGAACTGTGGAAACATAAATTGTTTCAGCTCCCAGCCTGGCATTTTGTATGACAGCCTGAGCAGAAGAATACGTCGAGGAAATGCTTGTTTCATGAGTTTAGCAGTGAGTAGAGGACCCTGAAAGATTTCCAAAAGTTTTGTGATGTCTAGGGTCTGAACGAAAAACAGCTGGGGAGAGCAGAGTGGCTATGTGCCAACACACACAGGAGTCTGATTCTCTAGGTCAACCCTTTATGATAAGATCGCCGCTGGCTGTGAATACCTAGTGAGCACTTGACATCGGGCTAGTCTGAATTGAGATGCGCTGTAAGTGAAAAACAAACACGGATTTCAGTGAGTTGGTGTAAAAAGAGGATGTAAACGATCTCATTTAGCTTTATATTTATTTTGGTGGGTGTTGTTGCAGGTGGTGAGAAAGTCTGAACAAGAGGGCAGTAGTCACAAGGAGGGCAAAGAGGAAGGTGGAACCAGATGCCCGGATGGAGCTTTCGGATGAATGGTATTTGCAAAGTATAACCCTTCAAAAGAGATCATTGGATCCTCTCCTTGCTGGGGAAACTCAGAGCCCAAGAGCAGACCTATGGGGAACGGAAGCTGTGGTGTTTGAAAGACATCCTTGATGCAAGACTGGGAAGGACTGCTAATGTGTGTTGCACGGATTGGTTTTGATATGCTGAAGAGTCTGAGTCAGCTAGGTGAATACACATAATGCTGCGGGTCAAAGTTGTGATCTACAAATCAGGTGTATTAGTGCTCATTCCCAAGGGTCCCTCGTCGAGCAGAGATGTGGGGACACCACAGTTCAATCTACTCAAGAGAACAAGAGGAATAGGATGGACAAACCAGGGATGATTTATACTCTGCAAATAACATGATATCACACTTAACATTATGTTAAGTTTAAGATGACTAGCACCAAATACGAGTATTACCCACACTTGGCTTATGGACTTGAACAAAGCTGGGTGGAAATGTGAAAGCCCTTTTGGGAGAACACAGGATTCGATGATCAGTACAGGGTGACCAAGGTAGGACTTAGCACTTGGAGCCCACGTGATTCTGGGGACCAGGTGATGACCGAGGCCCAGGAAGTCTGAAGGAGGAGCTGCTGAGATGGGTTCCATGTTTTCCCACCGGGCACACTTGACACGTTGGGTGGGACAGTTCCCTGTGGGGCTGTGGCTCACAAAGAGAGACATCTGTGTTTGGATCAGTCAGGGTTCTCAGGGAAGGCGAGTAAAGCAAAGACAGCCTCAGTTGGGGGGAACTAGGCCAAGTACAAATTGCACTCTTACCCACAACGGACACAGTGGAACTCCTCTTTTCCCTGTGCTCTGACTGGGATCCCCCTCAAAACCACTCGGAATGTCTGTTATGCCCTGCAGTCGTCTGTGATTTCCCTTAAGTGGCCCCTTCCCACTTGGGTAGGCAAAGGCATCCAAGACAGGGTCACATGCGCTCAGCGACCTTGGCTGACGTGCCTCCTGAGCATGAAGCAGACACGTAGGGCCACTGCTGCAGTGTGTGTGGAAGAGGTTTCCCCACAGCTGTGGCCCTTCTTACTTTGTCTTCCATGGACCCTTCCCATCCTTCCATCACCTGCAGGGAAAGTCTCTTTACGTGATCCTATGTGGCCACACAGACTCCACAGCCTGAGTTTTCCCAGCAAGGAGGGGATCCAACGATACCTTTTTAAGGGTTATAGTTTACAAATACCATCTATTATTTATTTTTATTTTTTTATGTTTGTTTTTTATTTATTATTGAGACAGAGAGAAACAGAGCATGAGTGGGGGAGGGGCAGAGAGAGAGGGAGCGGCAGAATCTGAAGCAGGCTCCAGGCTCTGGGCTGTCAGCACAGAGTCCGTTGCGGGTCTCAAACCCATGAGCTGTGAGATCATGACCCGAGTTGAAGTCGAATGCTTAACCAACTGAGCCACCCAGGTGCCCCATACCATCTAGTTTTTAAATCTGCAATATCATCTTGTATACATGAATATGTATCTAGCAGGTGTTATTTTTCAGCTACAAGATATATACAAATTGCATATTTAAGCTTAGAATGAGAAGCGTAAATGTTTTCTGGACAGTTTGTAATTTAAAAAGTTTCCTTTCAGGGCACCTGGGGGGCTCGGTCAGTTGAGCGTCCAATTTCGGCTCAGGCCATGATCTCACGGTTCGTGAGTTTGAGCCCCATGTCGGGCTCTGTGCTGACAGCTTGGATCTGGAGCCTGCTTCGGGTTCTCTGTCTCCTTCTGTCTCTGCTCTTCCTCCTCCCTCAAAAATAAATACACATTAAAAAATTAAAAATAGGTCTTAATTAAAAAATAAATAAAAAGTTTCCTTTCAACTGGATGAACATAAAACTCTTTGTGGATGGATACATACAATTAAAACTTGAAAATATTTCTGTAACGAATTCAGTACAATGAGATTATTGTATTGGAATTCGATTAAGATGTAATAGCCTTCAAGGGAAACCATTTAACTTTGTTTGAAATCGAACAGCTCCTTGGCTGGCGAGGGAAGTTTACCTACAAAGGATGTATGAGAAACTTTAGGGAAAAATACCTCCAAAGCAATTATGGATTTGAGTGTGGTAGGGATTGTTCCTTCAGCAATCAGGCCCCGGGCAGGACTGAAAAGGCACTGGGACAGGCAGGCAGAGCCCCCCTTTCACTCCTGCCGGGCAGGGATCAGATTCAGGCACCAGACAAAGGAGCCCAGGAGGGGAAGGCCTCTTTGCAAAGTGTTCCAAAACTTTTGAATCAACTCCCTTTATGTTTGCAGTTCACTGAGACTTGCAGACACAAACCAAAGGAATGGAAAAGATAGGTTTACAGAGGTAAAAAACCAGTGAATTTCAAAGAAGTAGAGCAAGATGCAATTATACTAAAGACATACCCTCACGTGACTGGTTCTCACGTTCTCTGTTCTTTTCCATCATGAGACCCAAACAGATTCCCCTCCACCATTAGCATTGTCCTGCAAAAAAATATGAAAATACCCTACTCTTGTCCTGGTCGGGACCGAAAAAACACTTACTAAAATTTAGGCAATTCTTTTTTAATTCACAATATATATATATATTTTTTAACTAAAAGGAGGAGTAGGAGCTGATAATGATTGCAGGAGCTGAGCGACGTCGGGATCCTGAGCTCAATTGTCCCACGAAGCTAAATTCTTATCTAAAGATCAGAAGTAGCTGATCTGCAGCAGGAGCCAACCGGACTCTCAAATCTCACCGAAGAGAAATCTTCTGTCGAAATTCTGTAGCCGGAAGCATGAGAGAACAGCTCTGAACTGAAACTTCCACTTTTGGCCCCCGACTTAGTTTTGTTTTTTTTTTTTAATGTTTTAAATTTATTTTTGGAGACAGAGAGAGAGAGAGTGCGGACAGGGGAGGGTCAGAGAGAGAGAGGGAGACACAGAATCTGAAGCAGGCTCCAGGCTCTGAGCTGTCAGCACAGAGCCCAACGTGGGGCTCGAACCCATGAACTGTGAGATCATGACCTGAGCTGAAGCCGGACGCTTAGCCGACTGAGCCACCCAGGCGCCCGCCCCCAGACTTAGAAACCCATCAGACTGTCAAGGTCCCAGGGACCGAGAAGCATCTGTCAGAGCAGACTCTCATCCGATGTTCCTGTCGCAGACGTGAAGCTGCCAGGAGACACAAGACATAGAGACAAGAGCCGATGATGATAACTGAGGCCACACAGCCATCTCAAGAATGAAACCAAGGGGAAAATGTCACTTTGAGTAACCTGGCTTTTCCGTAGGATTGGACCCAAACTGCCGTGTCTATCAAGCTGTGGCCTCCAGCTTCCAGAATTTCACCTCCTTATGTTGGGGACAAGGACACAGCGAGAAGAGGTGTTTTTGCTGGTCCAGGGAAGGTGGTGTCCCAGATCTGTGACGGGGTCTGTGCACAAAGCCCCCACCCACCCAAGCCCTCTGACGTCCACTTTCAAGGACGTGATCTGTTTCTAGAAATGAATGCAGATTTAAAGATGGGAGGAGGAGATCCAAATGGTGACCATTGGAAAACGCTCACAAGGGAAAACTTCCTCTACAACATGGTTAGTGATGATAAAAAAGGTGAAAAGTAGTCAGTTGATGTACATCAAAGCAGAGGGGAAATAAATGGGTTAGCATGCTGCCAGGCATTTCTGGGAAATTTTTATTTTAAACGTCCTATATCATGGCATAAAGGGCAAGACCCAGCTAAGGATGGCTGACAGACACAGATCCAGAATCCCTGGGAGACAGGAAAGAGGAAAACAAAGCTCAGATTTGCAGACAAGGAAGAGACTGGAAGGATAGACGGGATGTCTTCCAAGCAGACGGCAGAGTCATTCTCAGCCCGGCTCAAACCTGCCCCCCGCACACCTGACTGGAATTCTTAGCCCACCACAGATGCCTGAGAACTCATGGTGTAGACGGGGGAGATTGGGCCTGAGGGAGGGTCAAGTGTCACAAAGAAAACCTGTCCCTGAATTGGTTTCTCTGCGTCAGGCTGGTGCCCCCTTTCCTGCTCTCCTACTGAGGAAGTTGGGGTGTATGCTCTGTGACTGCAGGGTCTCCTCATGTTTCTGAATGAATGAGTCCATCTAGGCTCTGCTTTCCTCCCGAACCTTGGCTCTGGGCGCCCCCTTCAGCCACCTTATACTCAGATGGGGTGGTCAGCTCACCCCATTGGTTTGGCCAGGACCTTCCCCAGGGATTCCTTCTGGTTCAGACCCTGCTGGCTTAGATAGAAAACATGCTATGGGTACAATACAAGGATGCAGGCAGAGAGCGCAAATGTTGATTATGGCAAGCATCACGAGCGTCCATCGCAGTGCTAGAAGGTTCTCCACGTTCATTACCTCCTCTTCCTCTCTCTCTTGGTCTGGTAGGAGGACCATCATTATGGCTGCTTCGTAGCCTAGGCAACCGGGCTCAGAGTTCGAGGGCTCAGCCTCCCACCCGAGCTGCTGAGGGGGCTTTTGTGGTGGTTGCAGATGAGTTGAGGGGGGCACCTGCTCAGTGACATCGGTTGTCCTCTTGGCAACTCTGCTGAGCTCTGAGTTACACGGCATGGTGGCCGCTAAAGGACACACAGAGGCCGCCTGGTTCTACTGATGCAGGATCCTCTTCGTCCCCTTGGGACTTAACAACTGCCTGTGTGGTTGTGAGTCACCCAGACTCCGTGAGCAGGTCCTTGAAAACTTTATCACATGATTCTTCACCAAAGGAATGGGTGAATGGAAAAAGTGAGAGAGACGAAGACCAAAAGATGCACATCTATTAACAGGTATGCACACACAGATGTATGTGTATATATGAATAAATACACGTACGTATAAGTTTGTGTATACACATATCCACACACATGCACATCCTTGACCCTTGGCCTGGCCTAGTTACACGGATGGATGAAGGGTTGATTGATAGAATCTATACATAATCATCCGTTCACAGCTTTGGCTTTATTATGAAACTCTGCGAGTTCATCTAAGTGTTGGTAATACCTTTGTTGTCATGTAGGCTGTGCTCCTTCCTACAGTCTTTCCGAGATGCGGGACTCTATGATAGCATGGTGGACCCACTTCTCTAAATTCTAAATCCCATGAGAAAATGAAACTGAACACAGGGTTACTGCATTACCTTCAGGAAAGGACAAGGACACTATTAAAATATATAAAAAATGTTCTTATGAAGACTCTACTCACACTTTACACTGACATGTAATCAGCCACAAATGAATAACAGAGGATATGCTGGATAAGAGTACAGTGAAATAAAATGTTGCTGTCTGAACATAAGTGTATTTTTAGCAGGTTCTAAAATAGATACCTATCATATTTCAAATTCCTAGCTAATCTTCACTAAATATTTGGACTATTTAAAGTTTAAAATGTTTCTTTTGAAATGTATACACACACATCTGTAGCTGTATCTTATATTTATCAAACATACATGTATGAGTGTGTATAAGTTGATGGTCACTTTGAATACGCATTGAAGCAGCACAAATCCAAGCTTGGATGTTGGATGCAAAGTGTTTTTTCCCTTTTTTTTTTTTTTTGCATAAATGCTGCTCTGAACCCCTGCTTGGCAGGATCCCAATAATGCAAAAGGATCCTGGTTGTCTCAGAAGCAGAATGCATCCTGCTGCTTTGCTGTCTTAGATTACAAGAATCCCTGGGTAATAGACAAATTTAGAATGCATATGTAAACTTCAATTCATTGTAGGAAACAAACTGGTCCTCACTGAACTTTCCCACTCGGCAGATTTCCATTGAAGTGTGGGAATTTATAATTACATTCTTTTGTAGACTGGTCTCTTTTCTCAGGAGTGCTTGAGGTTCAAGCTGAGAACCCTGGATTATGCTATTTTCCATCCGCATTGTGGAATTCTGGGATAACTCCTTGGTCATCTATTCCCCAAGCTTCTGTTTGTCAGTCCAACCAGGGTCTGAGTGTGGATCCCATGAAGATACTTCTGAGATCAGTCACTTACTGGATTTAAAGTTTCCAGAGATTTTAAGTGAGGCAAGGAGAGCAATTTCATATTTTTATTGAAAAAAGTTCAACCCCACCTATCTATTTATCATTAATATCAGAAAAGCCCTGTACTCTCCAACCCCTGTGGTAGGACCTATACTCATTCTGTTTTCCACTGGAAGCTCTTCACTTTAAAGTAAGAAGAGGGCAGTTGCCTTTCTGGGTGATAACCGAGGTCCATGAGACCTCAGTCCTCCTGCCAACAACAAGGCTCAGGGATGGTCTGAGAAATGGCCTGTTTATTAGACCTGACATTGATGCTCAAGGTTCATTTATAAAACTGGCTTTAATTATTTCACCAAGCCATTTTTACTTTTTTGCATTTCTTTTTTTAAAACTTTAATCCCAGTACAGTTAATATACAGTGTTAAATTGGTCTCAGGTGTATGATACAGTGATTCCATGCTTCCGTACATCACCTGGCGCTTGTTCCAAGTTCCCTCTTTAGTCCCCATCACCTACTTCACCCATACCCTCCCCTCTTCCCTCTGGTAGCCACCAGTTTTTTTGCTTTATAAGAGTCTGGTTTTTTTTTTAATCTCTTTTTTCTACGTTTTGCTTCTTAAATTCCACATATGAGTGAAATCATATGGTATTGTCTTTCTCTGACTTATTTTGTTCAACATTATATCCTCTAGACCTATTCATGTGGTTGCAAATAGAAATATTTTATTCTTCTTTATGATTGAGTAATATTCCCTTGTACGTATATAACACATCTTCTTTATCCATTTCTCTTTTGATGGACACTTAGGTTGCTTCCATAATTTGGCTAATGTAGATAATGTGACACATTGGATGCATGTAAATTTCAGTTGTAGTTTTTAGGTAAATACCCAGTAATGTGATTACTAGATCACATGATAGTTCTATTTTTATTTTTTGAGGAACATTCATACTGTTTCCCACAATGAATGTGCCAGTTTGCATTCTCACTAACAGTGTAAGATGGTTTTTTTTTTCTCCACATTCTTACCAACACTTGTTGTTTCTTGTGTTGTTTTTATCACTCTGACAGGTGTGAGGTGATGTTTCATTGTGGTTTTGACTTTTATTTCCCTGATGATGAGTGACGTTGAGCATTTTTTCATTTGTCTCTTGGGCATCTGTATGTCTTCTTTGGAGAAATGTCTGTTCATGTCTTCTGCCCATTTTAAATTAGATTATTTGATGTTTTGGTGTTGAGTTGTATACATTCTTTATATGTTTTGGATGCTGACCCTTTATTGGATATGTCATTTGAAAATTTCTTCTTTCACTCAGCAAATTGCCTTTCTTACTGGTATAAGACCTTGGACTAAGAGCTGTGTAATTCTATACTGCTCTGTGAAGTAACATCTCATTTTTATTGTAAACCTGCCTAAATCAACTTTAAAAGTTCTATTAACAAGCAGACCAAAACACATCTAGGACCTACCTTCCTTTATTTATTTATTTATTTAGTTAGTTAGTTAGTTAGTTAGTTAACATTAAAAAATTTTTATTTTATTTAAATATCTTTTTTCCCTCTAAAATGATAAGACATAAGAATTCACCACAAAAGAAATAACAGGCAATAGAACTCATGGTCAGAGATTTAATCAATACAGAAATAAGTAAGATGTCTGACCAGAATTTGAAACAATTGTAAGGATTCTAGCTAGGCTTAAAAAAATATAAAACATACTAGAAAATCCTTTCCTGCAGAAATAAAAGATCTAAGACCTACTCAGGCTGAGAGTAAAAATGCTATAAACAGGATGCAACCTGAATGGATTCCATGACAGCAAGGACAGATGAGGCAGAAGAGCAGATCAGTGATACAGAAGATGGAACTATGGAAAATAACGAAGCTGAAAAGAGGAAGGAAGCAAAGATAATGGATCATGAAAGTAGACTTAGGGAACTCAGCGTCTTATTAGGATGGAACAACATTTATATCATAGGAGTCCAGGAAGATAGAGAGTGAAAAAAGGGGAAGAAGTTTTATGTGTGCAAATTATAGCTGAAAACTTCCTTAATCTGAGGAAGGAGTAGACATCAATATCCAGGAAGCACAGAGAACTTCCATTAAATCCAACAAAAGACAGCCATCTCCAAGACACATCATAAGCAAATTCACAAAATACACAAAGAAATAAAGACTAGAAAGAAAGAGAGAACATCACCAGAAATACCCACTTTACAATAACACAATGGCACTAAACTCATATCTTTCAATAATCACCTCAATGTAAATGGACTAAAAGACCCAATCAAAATACCTAGGGAATCAGAATTGAAGAGAGAGAGAGAGAGAGAGAGAGAGAGAGAGAGAGAGAGAGAGAGAGAGAGAGAGACCCATCTATATGTTGTCTACAGGAGACTCTTTTTGGACCCAAAGACATTGACAGATTGAAAGTGAGGGGATGGAGAACCATCTATCATGCTAATGATCATCAAAGAAAAGCCAGAGTAGCCATACTTATTTCAGACAAACTAGATTTTAAACCAAAGACTATAACAAAGATGAAGAAGGGAATTGTATCATAATTAAGGGGTCTATCCATTAAGAAGATCTAATAATTGTAAATATTTATGACCCAAAGTTGAAAGTACCCAAATATATAAATCAATCAGTAACAAGCCCAAAGAAACTCACTGATAATAATACAATAATAGTAAGGGGCTTTAACATCCCACTTACATCAATGGACAGATTAAGCAGAAAATCAACAAGGAAACTATGGCTTTGAATGACGCACTGGACTGGAATGACTTAACATATATTCAGAACATTTCACTCGAAAGCAGCAGAATCCATGTTCTTTTTGAGTGCACACAGAACATTCTCCAGATCACAGATCATATACTGAGTCACAAATCAACCTTCAACAAGTACAAAAAGATTGATTTCATACCATGCATATTTTCAGACCACAACACTATGAAACTTAAAGTCAAGCACAACAAAAAATTGGGAAAGACCACACATATACTTGGAGGTTAAAGAACATTCTACTAAAGAATGAATGGGTTAACCAGGAAATTAAAGACAAAATAAAAAATACATGGAAGCAAATGAAAATGAAAACAAGAGTCTAAACTTCTGGATGCAGCAAAGGCAGTCCTAAGAGGCAAGTATATTGCAATACAGGCCTACCTCAGGAAGCAAGAAAGGTCTCAAATACATAAACTAACCTAATACCTAAAGGAGATAGAAAATGAAGGACAAATAAAATGTAAAGACAGCAGAAGATGAGAAATGATAAGAACTAGATCAGAAATAAATGACATAGAAACAACAAAACAGTAGAACAGATCAAGAAAACTAAGCACAGGTTATTCAAAATAACTAATAAAATTGATAACCCCCCAGACAGACTTATAAAAAAGAAGAGAAGGACTCAAATAAATAAAATCATGAATGAAAGAGGAGAGATTACAACCAACACCACAGAAATAAAAACAATTATAAGAGAATATTATGAAAAATTATATGTCAAAAACTGGGCAATCTGGAAGGAATGTACAAATTACTAGAATCTTACAAACTACCGAAACTGAAACAGGAAGAAATAGAAAATTGGAAAAGATGCACAACTAACAAACAAATTAAAACAGTAATAAAAAATCTTCCAAAAAACATAAATCCAGGACCAGATGGCTTCCCAGGGGAATTCTACCAGACATTTAAGGAAGAGTTGATACCCAGTCTTCTCAAACTGTTCCAAAAAGTAGAAATGGAGGAAAAACTCTCAAATTCATTCTATGAGGCCAGCATAACCTTGATTCTAAAACCAGATCAAACAAAAAAAAACCACCCACCATTAAAAAGGAGAACTACAGGCCAATATCCCTGATGAACATGAATGCAAAAATTTTCAACAAGATACTGGCAAATCGAATTCAACAGTACATTGAAAGATTTATTCACCATGACCAAGTGGAATTTATTCCTGAGCTGCAGGGCTTGTTCAATATTCCAAATCAATGTGATGAACCACATTTATAAAAGAAAGGTTAAGAACTATATGATCCTGTCAATAGATGCAAAAAAAATACCATTTAACAAAAGAACAGCATTCATTCTTGATAAAAAAAAAAAAACCTCAACAATGTAGGGATGGATAGAGCATTCCTCAACATTATAAAGGCCGTATAAAAAAGACCCACAGCTAATATTATCCTCAGTGGGGAAAAACAGAGAATGTTTCCCCTATGGTCAGGAACAAGACAAGGATGTGGATTACCCCAATTACTATTCAACATAGTACTGGAAGTCTTTGCCTCAGCAATCAGACAACACAAAGAAATGAAAAGCATCCAGGGACACCTGGGTGGCTCTGTTGGATAAGTGTCTAACTCTTGATTTTGGCTCAGGTCATGATCTCATGGTTCATGGGTTGAGCCCCCTGTCAGGCTATTCGTTGATGTTGAGGAACCTGCTTTGAATTCTCTCTGTCCATCTCTCTCTGCCCCTCATTCTCTCTAAATAGATAAATAAGTAAATAAACATTAATAAAAAGAAATAAAAGGTATCCAAATCTTCAAGGAAGAGGTCCAACCTTCACTATTTGCAGATTACATGATACCTTACATAGAAAACCCAAAAGACTCCACCAAAAATATTGCTAGATGTAATACATGAATTCAACAAAGTCATAGGATGTAAAATCAATGTACAGAAACGTGTTGCATTTCTATACGCCAATAATAAAGCAGCAGAAATAGAAATCAAGAAATTTATCCCATTTGTAATTGCTCAAAAAAAGTTGGATACCTAGGAATAAACCCAACCAAAGAGGTGATAGACCGTTCTTCTGAAAACTATAGAAGACTTATGAAAGAAATTGAAGCGGACACAAAGAAATGGAAAATCATTCCATGCTCATGGAATGGAAGAACAGACACTGTTAAAATATCTATGCTACCCAAAGCAATCTACACATTTAGTACAATCCCCATCAAAATACCACCAGCATTTTTCACAGAGCTGGAGCAAATCATCCTAAAATTTGTAAGGAACCACAAAATACTCTGAATAGCCAAAGCAATCCCGAAAAAAGAAAAACAAAACTGGAGGTATCACAATTCCAGATTTCAAGCTATATTATAAAGCTGTAATCATCAAGACAGTGTAGTGCTGGCACAAAAACATACACATAGATCAAAGGAACAGAATAGAAAATGCAGAAATGGACCTACAACTATATGGTCAACTAATCTCTGACAAAAAAGAAGGGAATATCCAATGGAAAAAAGTCTCTTCAACAAATGGTGTTGGGAAAACATGGACAGCAACACACAGAAGAAGAAAACTGGACCACTTTTTTTTAACACCATACACAAAAATAAATTCCAAATGGATGAAAGACCTAAATGTGATGCAGGAAGAAACCATCAAAATCCTATAGAAGAACACAGGCAGTAACCTCTTTGACCTTGGCTGCAGCAACTTCTTACTAGACATGTCTCTGGAGGCAAGGGAAACAAAAGCAAAAATGAACTATTGGGACCTCATCAAAATAAAAATCTTCTGCACAGTGAAGGAAACAATCAACAAAACTAAAAGGTGGCCTATGGGATGGGAGAAGATATTTCCAAATGATATATCTGATAAAGGGTTAGCGTCCAAAATTAATAAAGAACTTAACAAACTCCACACCCAGAAAGACAAATTATTCAGTTATTAAAGGGCAGAAGACATGAATAAGCAATTTTCCAAAGAAGACATCCTGATTGCTAACAGATACATGAAAAGAGGCTCAACATTACTCATCATCAAGGAAATACAAAACCATGACAAGATACCATCTCACACCTGTCAGAACGTCTAATAATAACAACACAAGAAACAACAGGTGTTAATGAGGATGTGGAGAGAAGGGAACACTCTTCCACTGTTGGTGGAAATGCAAACAGTGCAGCCGCTCTGGGGAACAGTATGGAGGGTCCTCAAAAAATTGAAAATAGAACTACTCTGTGACCCAGCAATTGCATTACTAGGCATTTACCCAATGTATCCAAAAATATAGATTAAAAGGGGCACACGCACCCTGATGTTTACAGCAGCATTATCAACAGTAGCCAAACTATGGAGAGAGCCCAAATGTCCATCAACTGGTGAATGGATAAGAAGATGTGATTATATGCACATGTGCGCTTGCACATGCACACACGCATGCACACACACGCACACACACACACACACACACACGGTGGAATATTACTCAGCCCTCAAAAAAATGAGATCTTGCCATTTGCAATGATGTGGATGGAGTGAGAGCGTATTAAGCTAAGTGAAATAAGTTAGTCAGAAGAAGACAAATACCATATGATTTTACTCATATGTAGAATTTAAGAAATGAAACAGATGAACACAAATCCTAAGAGACTCTTGAATACAGAGAACAAACTGAAGGTTGATGGGAGGAGGTGTGTGGGGAATGGTCAGATGGGTGATGGATATTCAGGAAGGTTCTTGTTGTGATGAGCACTGGGTGTCGTGGGTAAGTGATGAATGAGTGAATTCTACTCCTTAAACCAACACTGCACTATGTTAACTAACTAGAATTTAAAAATTTGAAATGAAAGTGAAAGTTGCTTCCTCACACAACTACCTACAGTTAAAAAATAAAATTATATCCATTTCTATGTAATTTTTTCTTTTCGTTTTCTTTTGTATTATTTATTTTATTTAAAATGTTTTTAAGTTATTATTTATTATTTAGAGTGGGAAAGAGAGTATATGAACGGAGGTAGGGCAGAGAGAGAGGGAGAGAGAATCCCAAGCAAGCTCCGTGTTCAGCATTGAGCCTGATGCAGGGCTTGATCCCAAGACCCTGGGACCATGACCCGAGATGAGATCAAGAGTTGGACCCTCAAGTGACTGAGCCACCAGGCACCTCAAGTTTTCTTTCTTTTTATAGCTGCTTTATTCTCAAAAATAATTAGAGATGACTAGTTCCTGGCTTTCAGCATAGACACCATGCTTGTCCCTCTTTTGCTCATTGGGCTAAGATTCCTGTGTCTCATCATCATTATAATACAAGTCAGAGACAGGCCCATGAGTTTCGTTCTTGACACTAAAGTTGATGCTTGAATCACATGGGGGTCCAGGGTGCTAACCCCAAACCCTTGTGTAGTCAAAAATTTGCGTGTAACTTTTGATTCCCCAAACACTTAACTAATAGTTTCCTGTAGACCAGAGACCTTACCTATAACATTAGCCCTCAATGAACACATATTTTATATATTACGTGTATTATATGCTGTGCCCTTGCAATACAGTAAGTGGGAAAAAAGAAAATGTTATTAATAAAGTTATAAAGGAGAGAAAATACATTTAGGATCCTATCCTGTATTTACTGAAAAACATCACATGTAAATAGACCCTGTAGTTCAAACCTGTACTGTTCAAAGGTCAGCTGAACTAGTGTATTTACCCCTTGAACTTGTCGGTGAAAATAAGCACCTTTATGTGAGTTACAATATATTTTGGGAATGAAAGCAACACAGATGTAACTGGACTTGGCCAAAACTCTGGCCAAAGGTCGCAAACTATAAAAACCGCTCTTTCCGTCCTCATGGACGCAGATTTCAGATGTGTATTCTGCTGCCGAGTGAATGGGCAGCTCTGACCGCAGCTGTAGCCTGGCGTCTGGCAGGAGCGGTGGCGCCTCTCCGGTACTTGCCGACCACCAGCTGCGGTTCCTCCACCTTCCTCACCGCCTCGTTCACAGCGCTGCTGCTCCATTGGTCGTTATGACCTTTATGCTTGTCTCCTGGTGCTACAGTGTAACTACAGGCCAGTAAGTGTTTGTCCCTTCTATTTGCTAGTGGTTTCTGCAGCTGGCTACTTCCTAGCGCGCGTCAGGTGCCAGCTGGCTGGCTGAGCTACCCTTATATTAACTTATCTAATCCTGCAGCTACTCCTTTGTGACTGTGTTGTTGGCCCCACTTTACAGACAGGGGGATGGAGGCACAGTAAGTATTTTGACTTGCGTTCCCAAAGCCACATGGCCAGGAGACTGCCGCACCGATACCCGAATCCCAGGACGCAGTCAGATGTCCGGGGCCTGGGTCTTAAGCACTGGGCAAGATGCCTCTGCTTCTCCAAGATCTGAGTGTGCAGGGGGCTGTGACAGACAAGCTTTGCGCCCTCACTGGAATAGCAGTCCAGTGTGAGAGTCAGATCGTAAACCCATAACCGCACACACGTCTCTTCCTGGAGAGCCCAGTGATGAACGCCCCTCGAATGCTCTCTCTGGTGCAAGTGTTCTGTCCCGCCCCGCCCCCCTTCTCTATGTGCTGCAGAACTATCTCCAGGAGGGTTTTCTTCAACCCCTTTGAACTCTTGGCAGTTGAGGGTGGTCACAAGGGTCTGCACGCCTCTTTGAAAAAAAGATCACAGCAGCAACATTTTTGCAAACAACAGAGAATATGAAAAATCCCAGGAAGAGTGAAGTGTGGTTCATTCATATTCTATTGCTGCCATAACAAATTGCAACAAATTCAGAGGCTTAAAACAGCACAAGTGTGCGCTAAATCGTTTTGCTGGTTGGACACAGGCGCTGCTAGGCCGAAAGGATGATGTCTGCAGGGCCGACTCCGTTCTCCAGGCGGCAGAGAGGAGGATCCGTTTCCTTGCCTTCTCTCGCCTTGAAAAGCGGTTCCGGATCCCTGTCACACAGCCCCTCCCCCACATTCAAAGTACGCCAACTGGTGTTTCTGCTTCCTTTTTCACACCTGTTTCTCTAGTTTTGTCTGAGAAAAGTGTTTTGCCTTTAATGATTCGAGGAATCAGATTAGGGTCACTGGGATACACCCGTAATTTTGTCCATATCTGCAAAGTCCCTCTGGCTTGGGAAGTAAAGTTTCACAGGTTTGAGGAATGAAGATGTGCTTGTCTTTGAGAATCGCTATTCTGCCCACAGCGCAGGACTGGATGTTAGAGCTCTTGTCCCCCAGGACATTAAAATCCTCCCTCAGGCTTCAGGTGGAAGGATGCCAGATCTGGAGCAGCTGATTAACAGGGTGGGTGATTTATCTTCCAGACCATTCCACGGCTTACATCTTCCTTTCCGTCGTGTCCACCAGAGCCCAGATCAGTGACCTGCTGGACAGACGGAGGCTCCCCCTTTCTAAAAGCCCTGACTTGCATTTTTGGGCCTTTCCCATGTCACCGCCACCTTCTGCTGCTGAGGAGTCCAATGTCCAAACACATCTTTCGTCATCGCATGAAAAACCTTATTAACCCTTTACTGCCCCAAAGAGAAAGTTATTCATTTCTGAAAGAGTTCCTCAAAGCATTAGTATGGAATTAACTCATTTGACAGGAGAAGTTATGTGGCACTTGGTTTGAAGCAAGTGCTATTTCATCGTTGTTGTGTGTGTTCCTATAATCAACCCATGGGTACTTTCAACCCCTTTGTATATTGGGCTGGGCTATAGTGTCTATCCAAGTGAATTTTCTTTTGTTGGTGTCAAAAAAGAATCGATTGTGTAACAATGCATAATATTGTTGTGTCCAAGAAGAGATTTGCGACTCACCACCCCCCGCCCGCCCCCCGGGCTCTCAGAGGGAGTAAGAAGACAGATGGGTCCAGGTGTCTCAAGTCAGGAAAACTCACACGGATCAGGGTGGAGCGTACTTAGGAAGGACGGGGGCATGCACGAATTGTCGCTTTTTCTGTCACAGGACTCAATGTAAGCAATTGGATAAGATGGCCAGCATCTAGCCTAACAACAGCCCACTAAAATTTCATGTGAGTACCTAACACGACGTCACAGAGTCCGATGGGATTTTATTTTCAGTTTGCTTATTTTTTATTTGGGAAAGTAGATCATAGCAACTGTAGGTGAGACTTGAAGGGAAGCAGAGGCAGGAGGGGTTATCTTGACGATGCCTACTGCCTTCCTCTCTCTTCAGGCTCCATTCGCAGGGCAAAGCCAGTGCCCCGTGCTGCAGGACAGATCCATCCCATGAGCTGGCCCCGAGCATACAAGATCTGGACAGCATGGCCGGGTGCAGCCCAGCACGAGGCGGGACTCCTGGGGTGGTCAGCGCATCCCTCTTCTGCTCTAGTCTTCAGTCTATGAAACTTCTTACCTTTCTTCTCATTTTTCAAATGTACATTTTGGAAGCAATACAAATACATTTAGAATATCAGTATAATGGCAATGCTCTTAACCATAAAATGAGTGATTATTTCTGAAACCAAAAGGCAGCAAAATAAACTCTTCCTATATTTCAGCATATAATCTATTACTATTCATCATTGGCTCCATCCTCACTCCCTTGTTGAATTTTATGAGGAATAAGATGATCTTTACCCTGCTATACGTCACTTCAGGGCTGGGAGCCTGACTGATGCAGTCCGCTGCATGGCTGACCCTTAGCTCATGAGGGATCTCTGTTCCAACAGGTGTCTGGCCTCCAGCATTCAGTACACTGCTCACCAGCAGAATCGGTGAGGGTTCGTCCTGGGACTTCGTCTGACCTGTCAGGTCACAACATCTTCTGTTCCCATGTAGACCCACCCCAAACCCAGAAAGGAGACAAGGGTCAGTAATGCTTTGTATGGTGGACAGATTTTCTTTGCGAGGAATTATCATAATCTACTTGCTAACACGTTAAACTTAGACTACTTGTACTGATATATTAATGAACCCAAATAGATTTAAACTATATCATTTTCTGGGGCGCCTGGGTGGGGCTCAGTCAGTTAAGTGGCCAACTTCGGCTCAGGTCATGATCTTACAGTTCGTGAGTTCGAGCCCCACGTCAGGCTCTGTGCTTACAGCTCAGAGCCTGGAGTCTGCTTCACTTCTGTGACTTCCTCTCTCTCTGCCCCTCCCCCACTCACACTCTGTCTCTCTCTCAAAAATAAATCAACATTAAAAAAATAAAAAAAGTAAAACCATGCCATTTTCAAGTCTATCTTTAAGTTCTTTGTTAATAAATCACAGCAATGCATTTGAGTCTCAAAACTGTCTAAATCACATAATAAATCAAACCCAATTTAAAATAATGGCACAGAAAAATATTCCTGAGTTAACTTAAATTTTCTTTAAAATGATTCCAGTTTAGTTAAAGACGATTTATCTAATGCCTGCTTTGGGAGGTCCTGATAGGTCTTGATATGTCAAAGTTTACACAGATGAGTAAAAAAAAGCCCTTGTTCTCCATTAAATCCTGGCGTGGGTGGTAACCCAGATGATGCAAAGAAAAGGCTACAGATGTGTGTTAGATGGTGAGGGATAAGCTTGCTAACGAACTGTTGAATCAAAGGTGGCACAGGCCATGTGAGCTGCACTGAAGGATAGTGGTGGCCTGACCAGAAGACAGGTTCCTGGTGGCTCCCGTGAGAGGCTAGCAAGGGGACCCCAGGAAATGAGTAAATTATTGGCTCTTGGAAGAGATACTCTGAGTCAAAGCTGGAGAAATGAGAAAGCCAGGAAAAGTGTGTAGGTAGATGTCGGGGTGAGGGTGGAGGGCAAGATGAGTGTTATTACCCTAGATTCCAAAAATAAGTCTCGTTTTATGAGACTTATAATATCAGGATTCAGTTTTATTAATTTCTGAACAGGGTTTAATGAACACAGATACAGTTTTTATTTACATTTGGCCTAAGCTTTTCTCTTGTTATTTCCACAAGGGCACAGATTCACTTAAGGGAGGAACATTAACACTGTTAATACAATTTACAACGACCATGGGAACGTGCATAATAATGTTCCTTCCAAAACATGGCTAAAGGACAGCTCCAGAAACTGTTAATTTGCCTCTTCACATCGTAATTTCATAGGAAATCATTTTGTGTCATTGGTTCTCACTTGTGATTAATCTCAAATTTTCCTTGCCAGGCTAAAAACACATTTCAGCTATCATATTGAGTTGGAATGCCTCACTCCCTATGTTGTAATTCAAAGCTCATCTCCTGTTTGCTAAATGCACTCTTGTCGGTCCAGCTAGGACATGGGTTGTGTGTGTGTCATGGAGAGGGGAAGAGACTAAAAATCTTTATTGCGACAAAATTAAG